>ML381379.1:1202-70013 GCA_005239525.1 Nicotiana knightiana
AAATCCAAAGGAGTCCCACCTCACTGCAGTGAAGAGAATTTTGAGATATTTGAAAGGCACCACTGATTTGTGCCTTTGGTATCCTAAAGGTAGTAATTTTGACCTTGTAGGATATGTTGATGCTGATTATGCAGGTTTCCTGGTTGACAGGAAAATTACTTCAGGTATGGCTCACTTTCTGGGCTCATGCCTTGTGTCTTGGGCTACCAAGAAATAAAATTCAGTAGCCTTGTCTACTGTTGAGGCTGAATATGTGGTTGCAGCCTCTTGCTGCGCTCAGTTGCTATGGATCAAGAAACAACTCATGGACTTTGGTATAGATGTTGGATGTATTCCTATTTTCTGTGATAACACTAGTGCCATTAGTATGACGAAGAACTCGGTTCATCATAAGAGAACTAAGCACATAGATGTTAGGCACCATTTCCTGAGGGATAACTATGAAAAANGATGACTAAAATCACCTGATTAAAAAAATATTTTTAAAGAAAATGAAAAAAAAAATTTGGCTAGAAACACTAACATAGATAATCAACCAGTCTAATCATTGCTTAGCATCATGACTCTACTGTCATACTCTCTTTCCATGTATTATTATGATTTCCTGGTTGCTAATGATGTTTCTCCATCTTTGTAAATTGAGGCAAATTAAGGACTTTAACACGATGAACCTTGTTCATCTCTACTGGTTCATCTGACTGAAAAGGTACGTGCTCATCTCCATACAATTATTGAACTAATTACAATCACACATGAGCAGGATTCTATCTATATTTGGTTCATTTCAAATTCTTTGTACTAATCCCTAAATGAACCTATTCCAAGAAGTCACATCAGTACTCAATTAGCCTAGAGGTAAGGAACTCTTGACTGTCTAATCAATGACACTCCTACAACTATTAGACTTCCACTTGAATAAATATACTACCTGTTGTACAATTAATAGTCATATATTATATAAGGGTCATCATTACTCTTTTCTTCATAAAGTAACCATCGAACCAAGACCATTATTCTTCAAACCCAAAACTGATCACTTTTCTTTCTTCCTAACAACACTCATAATCATGTCTTCACCACCATCTGCTTGTTCTTCTTCATCGCCAAATCGTGATTATGATGGAGGGCATTATGAATCAGATTCAAATTCTCCATCTATATACAGTTCTCAATCACCTGAAAACCCTCCTATTCCTGAAAACCCTCATATTCCTGAACCCACATCTAACCCTAACCCAGCCCCTCGTGGTCGCCGTGTAAAGGTTCTTGCCATAAAATCAGTGGCTTCTGGGTCACGTGCAAGATTCTTGAAGGCAATTCTGTAGGCTGAAAAGGATAATAATTCTGAATCATCAAGTGAATATTTTAAATTAGCCAACGAGGATGAAGCACCTGGTTCATCAAATTCTGAACAAGGTAATCTTGATGCAATTTCTGAGTCTGTTAATGCTGAGAACAGGTTTATTCTGGTTGGGTCGGTAGTTGAGGTTGAAGTGCCTAGTAGGCAAAGAAAATTAGAAAAAGGTAAATTTCTTGAGAGAAAGGGATTTGGGGAGGATGGTACTACATTGACTATTTGTGGTCCCATTCCTGAGAAGGTTGGAGAAGATGTCATAGAGTTAATGGGAAGTGTAGTCGAGGAAGCAGCGGCAGGTCTAGCAAGCTTGAAGAAAGGAGAAGATGAACCTGGTTCATCCGGGGACGAGACATTGGCTGACAGGATAAACTGGGGGAGTCCTATAACCCAATAAAAGGAGGACTCAGAAGTCCAAGAAGTCTACTAACCCCAAGAAAAGGAGGACTCATAAGTCCAAGAAGTCTACTAACCCAGTTCCTTCTAAGAAGAGGAAAGCTTTTGTAGCTGTTGATGCTCCTGATCCTAAGGTGCATGATACACGTAGTGCTGTGATAGAAGAAGAAGAACTGTTTGAGAAGGCTCTGCTAGAGAGCAAGAAGAAGAGAGCTGCAAAGGGAAAGGCTAAAGTAGGAGAGCCTGTGGAGACTGTTGTGGTTGAAGAGGATACGATGGACCTAGTCCATTATGAGGAGCAGACTTCTCCTGTTGTGGTTGAGGCACCAAAATCAAAAAGGGTTAATTCTTCTTCAAAGAAGTCAGCTACAATGTCTGCCACACCTACAAGAACCGTTAAAAAGACCAGGTTCAAGGCAAGAAAAGTGAAGGTCATTGAGAAAAATGATGATAAAGAGTGGAGTGGAGAAGATGGGGGGAAGTTTGTGAGGTGACTGACAGAATCACCTTGATTGGCAAAAGAACAATTTTGAAGGGAAATTTGTTGAAGGATCTCGAGGAACCTGGGATGAGATACCTGTTGGACACACTGGATGTTCAGGGGTGGAAGAACATGGTCCTTCACATGGAAGGAAGGTTGGCTAGAGCTGAACTGGTGGAGTTCATGGGTAATGCAGTGGTAAAGGACGGCAGGGTCACTACCACAGTCAAAGGAATTCAAGTCTCCTTTGATGCTAAAGAGCTGGGAGAAATTTTGCACATTCCTGCTGAGGGCTACAAAGATTACACTTGGCAAAGGTGGCCTAGTTTGGATGGGATAGCCTCAGCAATCAATATTACCAGATTCTTCAATGATAATGAAAGGGAAATTGAACCCAGGCCAGTCTACAAAAGTGAAATGAAGCCAGAGCAAAAGTTATTCTTCTAGTTTGTCATCAAGTTCTTGCTGCCAAGACAAGAACGAAGGCACATAGCCAACTATATGGATCTGACCTTGATGGAATGTTTGTATAAGGGAAAGCAGATCAATTGGCCATCCTTCATCATCCAACTCTTGGACAGAGTTGTGAATGGAACAAAAGCATATGCAATTCCATATGGCTTTATTCTGACAGCTGTGCTTGCTCATTTTGATGTTCCTGTGAAAAAGGCTGAGATGGCTACTGCCAAGGACTATTTTGGGAAGGATACTTTGCTGACTTGCGACTATACTGTCAATGTTCCTATAGATGAACCTGGTTCATCTAGGAAGCAGCCTGTCAACAGCAAAGTCAGAACTCTGGTACAGGAAAGCGAGATCAAGGATATGGAAATCCTTCGTTTGAAATCTCTTTTGATTGAGGTTGAAGCTGAGTGGGATGCTCTCAGGGCTGAATTAGCAAAAGAGAAGGAAAAGAACAAGGGTGTTCTTAACCAGATGCTTTCTCTTCTACAAACCAAGACCACAACCTCCTCTGCACCTTCTCATCATTAGGCTGTCCAGAGCTACCAAAACCCCTCTTAGACCAGTTGTTCTATTTCTGTTATTTTTATTTTGTCTTGCTCATTGTTATGGTTGTTTTTTGTTTTTTTTTTTGTATGGTGTTTGATGTTCGTTCCTAATCAATGAATTTTTGTTGTTTTGTTATTGACTTGTCTAAATTTCTTAGATAGCATACATTTATTGGTTTCTTATGATGATTAATCATGTTTGCACCTGAAGTTGCTTCAATGGCCATGAGTAATTGTTAACAACACTGGTGAGTTTATCATTTTGCAAACTTTTCGATAATGCCAAAAGGGGGAAGACATGTGCTTTTATATTTCAAGCGATATTTATAACCTAATGAACCTGGTTTCTCTATGATAAATGCTTAAAAAACATACAAAGTGTTTGAGTTGTATACAGGGAGAAGCACAGAGTTTTTCATCATCAAAAAAAGGGAATTTGTTGACCCAAGTCACTGCATAGTTTTGAAGATTGTCAAATGTCTGACCAGTTGAACCAGGTCCATCAGAGCGCACATACTTGACTTGACGCGTTGGCACATGAACCGTATATGCATAGGAGTTGAATGCGATTGTGAAGTATCAATGAACAAGGAGAGTGTCTCCTAATGCGAAAAGGTTGCAAATTGATAAGAGAATAGAAGTTGAATTCAGCAAGGACAGTAACGAAGGAAGGAAGTTGAGTTTAATACGAACTCGTTCTCCCGGGTAGAGTTGTACCAGAACTGAATGACAAACTCAACAACTGACTCTATAAATAATTGAAGTATTCTTGCTTGAATCAAGAACGCACAAGTGCAGAGTGAATCAAGATCTGAAAGAAAAATTCCCAGATATTTTCCAAGCAGAATTACTGTGCGATACAAAGGCTACAGACCAGCTAGAAGAACCAGTTCCATCTGTTTGTCATTGAGTCTAGTTGGTTGTAGTAGGCGATTTGTATCTTTTCAGCTTTCATAGAAGCAATTGTAATAGGTACGCGTTGTTCAAGTTAGAGATAAATTGAAGCTTGTAGAAATTAGCTAGAGGCTAGTTACTACGAAGGGATTAGAGTTAGTCCTAGGATTACAAAAGAGTTTATTTTGTAAGTCCATTTGGCTCAGAGTTTTAATGAAGAGTTTGAGAAAATCCTACTGAGGAGTAAGTCGTGGTTTTTTCACCTTTTGATCCAGGTGTTTTCCACGTAAAAATCTCTGTATTTTTACTTTACTGCTTTTATTATTCTGCAACAGTAGAAGTTGGAACACAAGAAGAATTAGGTTCTTCTAGAGAGACAGCACTCAAAAATTGGGTACCACACAAATTAACCTATCTTCCTGTGTGATATTGACGTCTAAAACATCACATATGGTGTTTATTGACCTTGAGAAAGCGTATGATAAAGTCCTGAGGGAGGTCATGTGGAGGTGTTTGGAGGCTAGCTGCGTTCTGGTAGCGTACATTAGGGTGATTAAGGATATGTATGACGATGTTAAGGCTTGAGTGAGGACTGTGGGTGGTGACTCAAAGCATTTCCCTATAGTGATGGGATTGCACCAGGGATCAACTCTTAGCCCATTTTTATTTGCCTTAGTGATGGATGTATTGTCGCGACATATCCAAAGGGAGTTGCCTTGGTGCATGCTATTTGTCGATGATATAGTGTTGATTGACGAGACGCGAAGCGAAGTTAACGTGAGGTTGGAGGTTTGGAGATAGACCTTGGAGTCTAAAGGTTTCAAATTGAGTAGAACCAAAACAGAATACTTGGAGTGCAAATTTTGTGATGGGACCCATGAAGCGGACAAAGAGGTAAAGCTTGATGCTCAAGTTATCCCCAGGAGAGTGAGTTTTAAGTATCTCGGGTCTATTATCCAAGGTAACAGGGAGATTGATGAAGATATCGCACATCGCATCGGAGCGGGATCGATGAAGTGGAGGCTCGCTTCTGGTGTTTTATGTGATAAGAATATGCTGCCAAGACTTACGGGTAAGTTTTATAGAGTGGTGGTTCGACCGGCTATGCTGTGTGGGGCGGAGTGTTGGCCAGTCAAGAACTCCCACGTGCAGAAGATGAATGTAGAAGAGATGAGGATGTTGAGATAGATGTGTCGGTGTACCAGAAGAGATAAGATCAAGAATGAAGTTATCCGAGACAAAGTGGGAGTAGCCTCCTTGGAGGACAAGATGTGGGAGTTGAGACTGAGATGGTTCAGACATGTTAAGAGAAGAAGCATTGATGCTCATGTTCGGAGGTGTGATAGGTTGGCCATGGCGAGTTTGAGAAGAGGTCGAGTTAGGCCTAAAAAGTACTGGGGAGAGGTAATTAGACAGTACATGGCGCTGCTTCAGCTCACTAAGGACACGACCCTTGATATGAGGGTATGGAGGCCTAGAATTAAGGTAGAAGGTTAGTGGGTAGTTGTTAGTTGCTCACCGATAGTCTTAGTAGCACGCATGACCCTGTATATTCTTAGATTTTTATTATGTTATGTAGTTTTATTCGCCTGGGGTATTGTATTCTCTGTTGCTATTATTTGGTACTACTTATCTTTTATCTCTACCTTTTTCTTTTCTTTTCCCTCTTTCTCCCTTTCCTGCTTTCCTCTTCATCTTATTACACTTCCTGAGCCGAGGGTCTATTGGAAACAGACTCTCTACCTGTTAGGAAAGGGTAAGGTCTGCGTACAGACTACTCTCCCCAGAGCCCACCTGATGGGAACATACTGGTTTTTTGTTGTTGTTGTTGTTGAAGAGAGAATCTTGTACTTTTGTAAGCCTTATGACTTTAATTATTTTCTTATCTTTGTATTTTAATATGAGTAGTTAGTCTTAAATACTAAGGTTGTGGATCCTACATGGGTGTAATGTTAATGGGTGTTTACCATTGAATATATATTTAATGGTTGGTTGATATTTATTCATTTCTCATGCTTCATTTATTGTTGATGGTTGCAAACATTAATTAATTCTATTTTACTCTTTCTTTACTTGGAAAAGTGGGTTAGGGTTTGATAGAATTGAATATCAAAAACTCAAGGCTTTAAACCTTGTTTAATAGAATCGCTTAGGAATTAGTGGATTCTGTTTAGCATAAAATGGCTATTCTTAATTGCAACTCTTTTATATTTGGAAAAATCATAAAGAGAAAATACTACTCAACTATTGGAAATATTGAGTAGTCACTTAGAAATCATTTGCATATCAAAGGACCTTCCATTAGAAATATATCATATTGACACCGATCGCATTACATTCAGTTGAAGGGGACACAACCTTGGTTTTTTTAATCAAATTAATTACAATCTCACAATATTATAGTCTTCTTTACTACACACAATTACAACACTCTTTTTAGCTAACGGAATAGAATTACGATTTAAGTCAAGTTTCACGCTACTCAAGTAATCTTTTCACACCTATTTCCTGTGGGATTTGACCCCAACCTAGTAGGGTTATTTATATTTGACATCGATCGCTTTACACTATTTATTAAGGTGTAATTTGAGCATATCACTCAACTGAGTGGACCCGGTCGAGCTAGCATGTTGGACACTTTCTACCCCACTCACTTATGATCCAGAGAAGGCATGCTTTCATTAATTAGACAGTAGAAAGTCCATATATATACATTACTAAATCATTCCAGTTTGTTACATCATTGTTAAGTTGCAAAATACACATATTGTTATGATTGAGTGGAACAAGAGTCCAAAACACCACATAATCTATCTGACCTTTCTAGCACCCATATACACCCCACATAGTGTCTACGGAGCCTCTAAATATATAAAAGAGAGTAAAGATAGTGCCGGCAACAAGGCCCTGGCTATACCTCAAAAAGTGACAACAATATAAATAAAAGATTGAATACATAGCCACAGAATGAAATAGGGTTCACCGAGTCCATTGGGAAGAGGATGCACCACTATTTGTGATCAACACTGTATGCTATGAAACCACCAGCATCCATTTAAAGATGCAGTGCCCCTGGCCAAAGGGACTTAGTACTGACGAATAGTACTAGCATGAAAACTAAACACAATCTCAATAGCATGAATATCAATACAAGGGAAACAATCAAGAATGCAATATGAGCTTTAAATAACACTAAAACATCAAGTTAAGGATCACATAGTTTTTCAATTCAATTTCCACATCATTAGGTTGGTTGGCCTTTAGTGCCAATATGCCACAATCCCCAATACCACCGTGTTCTTACACGGAGTCCGATCTCGACCCGATCGACTAGGACATCTCATTTGAGACATCAACCATATCCACAATTTCAATTATCAATTCCAGCACATTCACCACCATTTGTGCGGTATGGCGTCCGATCACAGCCCGATCGGCTAGGCCATCTCATTTGAGACATCACCCTTTCAATAAATCATCTTACTTCATATTTATTTCCCATCTTTTCAATACATTGGCATGAGTGGCCTCAATTATAAAGTCATTCTTGGCACTCAGCTGTATTTCATAATTCAGGTTTCTTTTTTTCACATTCAAATATCATTATCATCAACAACAATAAGGCCTATCATGTAAGCATTAGTACACATATGGGCAAACTTGTGAATCCTGAGCACATAGAGGCTTTTCATATAATTTGGCAAAACAACCTTTATTTGGTTTTTGACATGAGGTCTTAGCATTTGTAGCACATATTCCTCTTTTTGAACACAACCTCACGAGGCAAGATGACATGGCGAAGAGTGTAGAATAAATATTAAACATATATACTTCAACACAACACATAAGGAAAAATCAATTCTAGAATGATCAATTTGTGGACTTACACAAATTACACAAACACGGGGGGATTCTATTCTAAGAAGAAGGGGGGGGGGGGGTTAGCCAACANCACTCTAAAATGTTCCGGGAACCTTAGCAACACCAATATATTTTAGAAATATAACAAATTAAACTAAAATTAGGAAAATGATCATTGTTCTAGCTCATTTGAGCATTTAATCAACCACCAAGTGTGCATTAAGGATTTAAGTCCCTTTTATGAAATACATCACCATCCCACACCCCATTCGTTACTACCTTTTGCTCACAACCTCCCCACATACTTTAAGAACACATGCATGCAAGATAGCCAGCCCCACACCTAATAATTGTCTTTCTAATTGTCCCTTTTTTTACTAAATTTTCGAAATTAAAAGCTAGGGTATAGATTCTTACCTTCAATATGAGGACCTTCTTGATAATCTTCAAGGATTGAGAAAGAAATGTTGGATATTAGTTGTTAAGTTTATTCTCTCACTCTAAAAATATTAGGAATAAGCTCAAAAATGGTCTATGGTATGTGTTTTAACGGAATGGGTCGGGTTTAAAACACCCAAAAATAAAGCCCCGAGACAGGATCTACGGTCGCATATAATGATTCTGTTGTCCGCAAAATGACCGCGAAAGATGGCCTTGGGAATTGGGTTGGCCTGCTTCACTCTGCAGCTGTTATGTGGCCTGCAGACCTGTTCTGTGATCGTATAATGCGCCGCAAAACCTCCCTCTGCAAAATTCTAAGGATGATTATGCGACCAAAGTGCGCCCCGTAAAATGGTTATGCGGTCGCATAATTGGCCGCGAAATTAACCTCAAAATTGTCCAAAAGATCTACTTCACTCTGCATCCCGCAGAGTGACTATGCAGCCATATAATGGGCCGCAGAAATGCCTATTTCGGCAAAATATTTTCCTTCTACTACTATCTTCCTTCCTTCTTGAATAGAAGTGGATTTCATACTCTGCTTCTTGCTCACCTTCATCGTGAACTTCACATGTGAGATGTTGACATTCATATCTTCTTTGCTTTCAGACTTAGGTTCGATCTTGGTCCACTTCTTGACTTCTTGCTTGTCATTCCCTTTGCAAGGTTCATATATGGGCAGCCTTTTATTTTCAGTAGAGGCCATTCTCAATTCCATGCCATGGGCACGAGTTGCAAGTTCTTCAAATGTTCTAGGCTTGATACTTTGCAAGATGTAGCGCAATCCCCAATGCATGTCGTGGATGCACATCTCTATGCCAGAAGCTTCACTAAGCTTGTCTTTACAATTGAGGCTTGCATTACTCCAACGATTGATAAAGTCGATAACCGGTTCACCCTTCTATTGACGAATATTTGTGAGTTCCACAATGCTCACAGTGCGCCTTGTGATATAAAAGCGATTGAGGAACACTTGTTCTAGTTGATCCCAGTTATCAATAAATCTTGCCTCGAGGTCTGTATACCAATCAAAAGCATTTCCTTTTAGTGAGTGAACAAGATTTTTGACGAGGTAATCTCCATAAGTCCCAATGTTGTTGCATGTCTCAACAGAGTGCGCCATATGTTGCTTTGGATTGCCTTTACCATCAAACTGTTGAAACTTTGGAGGTTGATAGCCAACATGCATCTTCAACATAAAGATCCTTGTAGTGTACGCTTTGCGTATGTAAGAGAGGACTTGGCAGCAACTTCATACGTATTCTTAATAATTCCTTCAATTAACTCCTTGCGTTGATCGATGAGAATCATCCCTTCAGATAAGACAGTGATAGCCTTAGAGGATGCTACTCGTCTTGGGAGAGAATCAATCTCTGGAACTTCTGGGAGCTTAACATGTGCATGGGTGGATTCTTCTTCCATCAGGATTTCTACCCTGTCTGTTAGCTTATCGATTCTAGCATCTTGATTTTGCAAGCACTTGGTCAAGCCAGTGATTGCTTCAGTTAAGTTTGTCAATTGTTCTTCCACAGATGAGGTGTTTGTCACCATGGCTTACATGATTATTGTAGATGATGGGGAGTACCATGGATTGTCACACAAATTGATTCTCGAACGGCTCATGCTATGCGGTGTAAGTGGGAAGGATGCATCACTTGAAGCATCATCATCTTCCTTCACAACAGATTTCTTGGATCCGAGAGGCCAAGCAAAGCAAGAGTTTTCTAGATCTTTTCAGCAACATCACTTCCTCTTTCGGGTACGCTTGTGGAAGATCTTGTTGTTTTTGAGGATGAAGATCCGAGAATAGGGATTGATGTGGATGACACTTGGAGTGCTTGTTGTCCTAAAGAACTTACTTTGCTCCTCGCAACTAGTCCGAAGCTTCCAAAGATAACATCGAGGATGCTTTCCACATCAGCATAGAACCTGGAGTTAGCAGCCTTGGTGGAAGTTGGTCTGGGGTTGATTTTCTTTGAAACCATTTTGATGTTCTTAAACTTTGGTGATTTAAAAGTTGAGATGAGAGGTAGAGATTGTCCCACCGGGCATGCCAGAATTTGTAGACAATAAATTTGCATCAAGAAAATAAAATTAAGACCGAAAAATATTGCAACAATTGTAGTATTTTATTTCAAATAATCGAATGTTACAATCTCTATGAATCATCTGATTCTACTTTTCAACAGTAAATAAAAGAGCTTTTGAGCTTAATCTTGAATTTTTTTTTATTTTAATCCAAGTACTTGGGCATGTTCTTTATCTTGACGTATTTTTAATCCAAAGGCTTGCAGCTTGTTTTTGAATCTTCGCCTTGATCTTTTAATCCTTAGAACACTTGAATGCTAGTAGCTTTTAGAGAAATCTGTGGCATTTGATCCACGAGCTCTCTCTTGCTTCTTGTTATAACTTCTAGTATCTTCTCTGAGTTATGAAGACCCCTATTTATAGCTGTGGGAGGGAAGAGTTGTGATGACAACAAACTCTTTCCGATCAATCAGATTGAAGCGTGATAAGGCCGCATTTGATTGTCCAGAACACGTCACTTGCACATGTGGCGCAGCTTCGTTGGCCTTTTAATTTAACTTGGCGTGCCTTGTCATTTTGACACGTGGTGCAATCCTATTGGATCTTTCATTTGACTTGGCGCGCCATGTCATTTGACACGTGGCACCAAATTGGGCCTCTATGAAGATGACATATTAGGCTTAATGAAGTAGGTTCATCACTTTAGCCCAATGGATTAAGACTTATTTATTTAATCCATATATGTTGGACTTATATAACTAATCCAATTATATTATCCCAATAAATTTGTTTGAACTAATATATCTTGAATTTAAAATATAGTCCAAATTATTATACGAATTTAATTCCAATAAATTTTATATGCTTACGATATCATTTTGCAATTCCAGCACACTATGAATTGCAGTATATTATGCCAGAATTTCATAGCTTATAAATTCGAATTTCAGGATATTATGCTGGAATTTATTCGAATTTTAACTAAGCGTATTTTTATCCAAATTTTATTTTTTCATGAAAAAATTGAGTTTCTTTTAATTTCTTACCGAGAAAATTACACCCAATGACCTAGGAAATTGATTGTCTTGTTTTTTTACCTCCTGTTACCTTATTGTTTACCCTAAAATTTGGATAACAATTAAACTTATATTGTGGTTTTAAGGATATGCGATTTCACTCAACACTAATTAATAAATATGAAGTTAAACGATATAATTAAACGATAAATAAAGCAAACCAATATGCAGATAGAACTCAGCCCTCGAGTCGAAGTACTCTCGAACTGGTAAGTGCTAGAACAGTTAAAAGACAGAGCAAGTTGATGAACAGTAATGTAAGCGAGAAAGAAAGAAGTGTATTGCTTTAATATCTATGAATAATGATGATTACAAATGATTATAACACCCCTTTATATAGCAGAGGAATTCGAATTATTATATAACTCTAATTATAGAAGGAAATCACATAACTAGCTAATTATCCGCTTCTGATTTGATCTGTTCCGAGATTTATGCCGTGATATTCGACTAGTCACGTATATCTCGCTCTTCTGTTATTAGGCCATCTCCGATATCACTTGGTGCCTGTCTCTCTTGGCTTCGACCGTTACCAACCTCGATCTTGAAAAAAACTTCGATCTCGAACTTGATGCCTCAGCTTCGTGATTTAGTCAAAATCAACCTTCGATACAACATTCCGGTCTCGATCAAATAGTAAAATCAAGTGGCCCCGATTTTAACCATATACAGATAATCCCCTCATCTTTTGGAGTGTAATGACAAGAAATGAATTGAGCCTTCGATTTTTTGGACCTCGACAAATCGTGATGTCATCCTCGTGACGTAAGTGATGGAAGTGACTGAAACATCCCGTCGGTACAGTTCCCAAAATCATTAATGAGCATCAGTTTGTGGTCGGCCACTAGCGTTGTTGAACCGTCGCTGTAAATCCATAAATAGGCCTTCTCCTCATTGAATCAAACTTACCTTTCACTTTCTTCCAATCTTCTACGTTTTTACCTCACCCAAGTTCTTCCCTTCTACTAATCTTCAGGTTTCACTGCCAATCTTCAAACACCAAATCTTACTACCTTCTTCTTTCTTCAAACTCATAAAAATGGCGAAAACATCTAAAACAGTTCCTCAAAAGGAGAAATCTTCTTCTTCACGGTCGGCCGGTGACAAAACGTCGGTGGATCTGCTCCCTGAGGAGTGCGTTCATGGCCCTTATAGCCTTAAATCCGATTTTATGATCGAGAAACCTCCCTCATTCCCCGGTCTATGAGAGCATGCGTCGAGGTAAATTTGATCGATAATTGTGGGGTACCTCGAGCAGATTAAGAGGGAATGCAACTGGGGGATAAAGTGATAGTGATTCCATCCCCTGAAGAGAGCATCACTACCCACGTGGAAGGGTATATGAGTGTTTACACTTACCCATTCACGATGGGCCCCCTTGACCCTGTCATCATTGACTTCTTTCGTCAATACCAGGTAACCTTAGGCCAAATCCATCCTTCCTTTAGGCGGATAGTCATCATGCTTCGATTATTTTCAATCAAAGCTGAGGGGATGCCATTCACCCTCGACCACCTCGTTAGGTTGTACAGCCCCCGTATCTTTCGAGGGTTGATTAAACTCCATCCCCCGTATCTTTCGAGGGTTCGATACCCCTTAAGCTTTTGTATTTTTTCTTCTTCTTTATTTTTGTGTAGGACCCCGATTGGTCCTTTGTAAATACCTTTGCATATATAAAATATTTCCTTTTTGATCTTTGCCTCGATTTTTTGACTTGTGAAAATCCTTATTCGCTTCATGCCTTGTGAAAATTTAGATATACTTCATGCCTTGTGAGAATTTTTACTCACTTATGCCTTGTGAAAATTTATTTGTTAATTCGAAACTTAGGCAACTTGGCCGAAGTCAGACTAATATAGTCTTTGTAATCGAGTGAGTTCTTGCTCGAACTCGAAGTAGGAAAATCCTAAGGTTTTAGTTGAGTGAGGATGAATTTCTCAAAGTTAAAAAATATAACGGCCCTTAGGCTTTTGATTTGGGCCGATATGGCCTCAAAAGAGTGGTTTTTTTCTCTTTCCGGCTTAAAAAGTTTAATCATGTAAAAAAAAATTATGCCTTAGCACGAAGTAAGTCTGTACCCGTTGGATTTTTTCGGGGTTTAATGCTATCAAAACCCTTTGCTTTTTTATGCCTTAACATAATTTTGTTTGGTACTAAATTGTTCTAAGGTCCGAGCAGTTCGATACCCCTTAAGGTTTTTCGAGGGATGACGTTGTCGAAACCCTTTGGTTATTTTACCGAGGGTAGCCTTTTTAACCCGTTTATAAAAGTATTTGAAGGATTGTTTTTATTGCGGAGTTCGGAAGTCTCTGAACCACGTTAGTTTGGTCGTAGCCTTGGGATCTGCCTCTTGGGCTTATTATCCCAATTATACTTCGAACTTGTTCGAAGTGTTAGTCCCCGAGTTGGGTGATCTTAGCCTATAAAATCGAGGATTGCCTTTCTAAGGTCTTATAGTCTCGAAGTTTAGTAATTCAAACATGTCGATTTTCGGATGGCAGTCCCCGAGTATGGGGTTGATTATTCGAGCTTTAGTTGCGATCGGCCCTTGAGCCAGTTTCCGCAATAAATCATAAGTATAGAATTGTAAAGTAGAAATTTCACCAAGGCATGGAACATCTAGTATGGAAAAAATACTTATTTCAATAGATCATACATGCGTACATGTTTTGCCACTAGGGATCAAGTAATCTACGTGGACACGGCTCACTCGACTGTTTGGCCCTTTACAAAATTTACCTATCGCGATCATGTTGACATGAAGTATTTTCCTTGAAAATATAACATCCGAGGGTGATGCCCCCAGTATTCGAGGTTGATTGTAAAGAAGCCTCGGATACAGATGAATTTCTCTAAGTTAGAACGAACAATGGTTTCCTCGCTAAAAACCTTTCCGGAAAAACCCATTTGGGATAAAAACCGCTCGAAGGGAAAAGGAGTGCAGCGCGTGCTTTCAAACCTAAGGACTTCATGCTTGGAGAAAACTTTGATGCCTTCAATCAAACACCTACAACAAGTTAGTATAGAATATAAATGAAAAAGGAGAACGTCATACCTTAAAATAATATTGTTTGAGGATCGATATGTTCCAATTATTTGGCAATTGTTCGTCGTTCATCGTGCCAAGCTTATAGGATCCCTTTCCGATGATATCGAGGACCTGGTACGGTCCTTCCCAATTTGGGCCGAGTTTTCCTTTATTTGAGTCTCGAGTATTGAGGGTGACTGTTCTCATAACTACATCCTCGATTCTTAAGTGGCGAAGATTGTCTCTTCGGTTGTATTACCTTTCGATGCGCTGCTTTTGTGCGGCCATTCAGATGAGGGCCGCTTCCCATTTTTCATCTAGTAATTCGAGGCTTGTATTCATAGCCTCGTGATTTGATTCTTCCGTTGTGTATCAAAATATGGTGCTAAGTTCCCTGACCTCGACCGAGATTAGAGTTTCGACACCATATAATAAGGAGAACGGTGTTTCCCCCGTACTGGATTTTGACGTCGTTCGATACGGTCAATAGACTTCGGGGAAAATTTCTCTCCATTTTCCCTTAGCGTTATTCATTCTTTTCTTTAGATTCTAAATGATGGTCTTGTTCGTTGATTCTGCTTGTTCGGTCCCACTAGGATCATACGGTGTCGACAAGATCCTTTTTATTTTGTGATCTTCGAGAAACTTTGTTATTTTGCTGCCGATGAAGTGTTTTCCATTGTTGCATACGATTTTGGCAGGTATCCCGAATCAGCATATGATGTGGTCTCAGATGAAGTCTATAACTTCTTTTTCTCTGACTTTCTCGAAAGCATGTGCTTCAACCCACTTAAAAAAATAGTCAGTCATAAATAAAATGAATTTAACTTTACCTGGGGCCGATGGTAGAGGGCCGGCGATATCCATTCTCCATTTCATGAACGGCCATGGGGAGAGGAATGAATGAAATTTCTCTCCGGGCTGGTGGATCATTGGTGCATGTCTTTGGCACTTGTCGCATTTCGAACGAATTCCTTCGTATATTTTTCTATATTGGCCCAATAGTATCCTGCTCTAATGACTTTGTGAACCAGTGATTCGGCATGGAAATGATTTCCGCAAGTACCCTCGTGAATTTCTTGTAGGACGTAGTCGGTGTCTCCCGGACCCAAACATATTTCCAACGGTCTATCGAACATCCTTCTGTATAATGTTGGCCAATGTGAATCGTGCAACCTTTGTTCGTAGAGTCCTCGACTCCTTAGGTTCCGATGGGAGCTTCCCATTTTTTAGATACTCGATATATTTATTCCTCCAATCCTAAGTTAGGCTTGTGGAGTTTATTTCGGCATGGCCTTCTTCGATTACTGACTTTGCAAGTTCTACGACAGTCCCCGAGCTGATTTCGTCATCTTCGACTGATGACCCCAAATTTGCGAGGGCGTCGGCCTCACTATTCTGTTCTCGAGGCACATGTTGTATGGTCCATTCTTTAACCGATGTAGCGTTACCTACATTTTATCCAAGTACCTCCGCATTCGATCCTCTCGAATCTCAAAGGTTCTTTTGACTTGGTTTACCACAAGTAGGGAGTCACATTTGGCCTCGATTACCTCTGCTTCCAAGCTTTTAGCCAGTTCAAGACCTGCAATCATGGCCTCATACTCGGCCTCATTGTTAGTCAAATTAGAAGTTTTGATAGATTGTCTAATTGTATTGCATGTGGGCGGCTTCAAAACGATGCCTAGCCCGGACCCATTTCGACCTGTGAAAAGGGTCCACACCCCCGGAGATGTACCTAATTTTAACAAAGGTTCCCTTTCGACCTCGGGTACGAGGGCTGGCGTGAAGTCGGCCACAAAGTATGCCAAGATTTGAGACTTGATGGTCGTTCAGGTTGATACTCAATATCATATCCACTGATTTCGACGACCCATTTGGCCAATCGGCCTGAGAGTTCGGGTTTGTGTAAAACATTACGAAGAGGATAAGTGGTCACCACACAAATTGGGTGATACTGGAAATATGGTTTTAATATCCTAGAGGCGCTTATTAGAGCAATGGCTAATTTTTCTAAGTGTGGGTACTGGATCTCGACCTCACTTAAAGTTCGACTAACATAGTAAACTGGAAATTACATACCTTGCTCTTCTTGAACTAAGACCCCACTTACCGCGACTTCCAAGCCTGTCAGATATAAGTAGAGTTGCTCATCCACTTTCGGAGTATGAAGCAATGGTGGGCTCGAGAGATACCGCTTTAACTCTTCCAACGCCTATTGGCATTCCGGGGTCCAAGAAAAATTGTTCTTCTTTTTGAGCAGTGAGAAGAACCTATGACTTCGATCTGAAGACCTCGAGATAAACCGGCCCAAGGCGGCTATCCTCCCTGTTAACCTTTGTACGACCTTAACGCTGACCATGACTGTGATGTTTTCGATTGCCTTGATTTTA
Source organism: Nicotiana knightiana (assembly GCA_005239525.1). Classification (NCBI taxonomy): domain Eukaryota; kingdom Viridiplantae; phylum Streptophyta; class Magnoliopsida; order Solanales; family Solanaceae; genus Nicotiana; species Nicotiana knightiana. The sequence continues at coordinate 18,165 of ML381379.1, forward strand.
TCGGGGTTGATCTCGATCCCTGATTTGACACCATAAAGCCAAGGAACTTGCCCGAACCGACCCCGAATGCACATTTCTCAGGATTGAGCTTCATGTTGTATCTCCTCAATATATTAAAAGTTTCCTGCAAATGTGTTAAAATGGTCCTCTGCACGCAGGGACTTAACTAGCATTATCGTCAATATAGACCTCCATTGATTCACATATTTGTTCTTCGAACATTTTGTTCACTAGGCATTGGTAAGTAGCACCAGCATTTTTTTAGCCCAAATGACATTACATTATAACAATAGGTGCCATATTTAGTGATGAATGAAGTCTTTTCCTGATCCTCCGAGTTCACTCGAATTTGATTGTACCCGGAGTAGGCGTCGAGAAAACTAAGGATCTCGTGGCCGGCCGGCATTGATCATTCCATGGATATTCGGCAGAGAAAAAGAGTCTTTGGACATGCTTTGTTTAAATCTTTATAATTTACGCACATCCTAAGTTTGTTCCCCTTTTTAAGGACTACGACTACGTTTGCTAACCATTCTGGATATTTTACTTCCCGAATGGATCCTATTTTGAGAAGTTTGGTTACCCCGTCCTTGATGAATACATGTTTTACCTAGGACTGGGGCATTCTCTTTTGTTTTACCGGTCTGAACTTCGGGTCCAGGCTCAATCGATGTGTTGTTATCTCCGGTGGGATCCCTGTCATATCTAAGTGGGACCAAGCAAAACAGTCCATATTATCAATAAGAAATTTAATGAGTTTTCTCCTGAGTTCGGGAGTTAACCCCGTACCTAGGTATACCTTTTGATCGGGTAGGTATTCGATCAATATAACTTGTTACAGCTCTTCGATTGTCAATTTGGTGGCGTAGAAATCTTCGGGGATAATGAAGGATCGAGGGAGCCATTAGTCGTCGTCCTATTCTCCGTTCCCTGCTTTTCCGACTGAGTCGAGGCTGGTGGATGTGGTTGCTATTTAGCCTCCCGTTTTCCTTTGACCTCTGATCCCTTTGTTGTCGAAAGCGCCGGTATCGGTATTACCTTGTCGACCGCGGACATTTCTTTTGCAACGTGTTGTTGATACATGCCGGATGAGCTTTCCTAACGATCCAAGTCAACATCATAACATTGGGGTGTTTTAAAGGAGTCAAGATCAACAAGGATATACTTGTAATAATTGACTACACTTAGCTCCTTAGAATTAGCTTAGGTGTATTTGGGTCATTTGTATCCAAATGCCCTCTCTAGTAGTATAAATAGCCCTTTAGGATATTATTTTAGGTAGATTTCATGAATAATAAACTTGAAGACATGCAAGTGTCACACTCTATCTTTATCTTTTAATTAATGCATTTATTGTATGCGTTTAATTTTTTTATTGCTTTATTTATGCTTTCATTAGTGATAGATTAATCTTAATTGATGAGCAGTTAGTAGTAATTGCTTAATTGTTTAATTACTTTATCCGGATTTTCAAGAGTTATCAATTTTTGAGGATTTTATAGCTCAGAGTTGCAATTATTTTTTTATATCCGTATTTTCGAATCCGTATCATCTTGTTTTGGATTGTTCTACCAATCGTTTGTTTTGATTATCATTTAATCTGAAAAAAAAAATGTAAAAACTCCAAAAATAGAAATTGTTTGCCTCGTTCATAACTGTTTCATTTAGAAACTTTGATATCATTGCTCTTAGCTCGATTTTGATTCTGAAAATTCCGATTATTTCATTATCTGAGTTAGAAACACTGATTTGAACTGAATATTCGAAGCTAGGGTTAACAATTTGAAGAAAATGGGAGTCCGAAAATTCCTATTGAAGCTTCGATGAAGTGGTTGCTTTGAAAATCTGAAAATTAGGGCTCGGATTTGATTGGGTGTTGTTTGTGTTCCTTGTAAACGTCATTGTGACATCGAAATTTGAAGATTAAGAGTCGATTTGAACTGATTTCTAGGGTTTTGGTGGAAATTTAGAACCAGTTTTTGCGAGGAAGAAGACGAACTGGGCGTCATCAACTTCGTGGTTCTTTGTATCAATTTCCTATTGGGGTTTGATCTTAAGGATGTGGGGGAACTCATATATGAAGTTTGGCTCGATTTTGGTGGAGGATTGATTGACAATCGAATTTTCTGGTGGCGAAGCTCGAAGAACTTCGACGAACAGCTGCGATTTCTGGAATTGAGTTCTTGATGCTATTGCGTAGCCTATGCAACGTCTCTACGCATCGACGCATAGCTGACTCCAGTAATTCATCATTGAAGAATTGCACAGGTTTGATTTCTGAGTATTAAACTTAGCTCGACTTCTGAAAATTGAAGAGAATTTGATTGATTATCTGTTGAAGACTGAAATTCATCTTTAGTTCTTTGGAATTGATTGAGTTTGAGTTCATAAGTCGACTCGAGCTTCTTGTTGATTTGTGATTGAGTTGGATTTGTGAGAGCGACTCGAGGTTTCTATTGAATTGAGAACCGAAATATGAGTTGATTTTTGATGGTTTTCTACTGCTGACAAAGTTTTAATTCATTACTACTGCATTAGACTCGATTGGCATTTGATTTGTTGAGTTTGAAACTGAAATTGACCTTGTTGTTACTGTTGAGTAATGAATTAGAAGAAGGAATTTGAGTTGAGTTCTCGAGCTAGCAGCATCTTCATATCGAACTGAATCTTTATTACTTGAAAATTTCAATTGGTTGCTGAGATTTCTAGTTAGTTGATACTCATCTGAGTGATTTGAGCAGTTTGTGTATCCAATACTGTTCTCGAAATCCGACGTGTTTCAACAGTTGAGAGAAGCAACAATTGTTCTACATTGTTTGAGTTACAACAGTTCTGTAACTTGGAAAAACTGCACCAGTGTTGCATAAGTTATTCCTAGTTGTTTTCAATTTTGATCCTGTGAATTCTGCAGTTGCACAGGTGTTGCACTGTTAGTTGTGCTGCTTCTAATTTCTAAATGTTTGGTTTATCTGAGTTTTGAGCCGAAGTGTGAGTAAGGCTGGTTTGAAAGCAAAGGTGTCAGCTGTGATTTTCTGCCCAGATTCTTAAATTTTCTGCACAGTTAACCTATACTTGTTATTAGCTGCAGTTAGCGAAGCATTTGAGCAGCTGAAAAGTTGCACTTTGCAACAGTTTTGGGCTGCAAATTTCTGCGCTGTTCTCCTCTGTTTGTGCTGCTGAAAACAGCCGATTTGAGCAGTAAATTGAGCTGAAAACCTGCAGAATTTTGGACTGTGAACCTGCAACACTGTTTTTGAACTTAAAGATAGAAGGGTTGGAAGTTTACCTGCAGTTTTGGACTATATAGAAGGTCAGCAAGATTTGGAAAAACCTACAGTTGGGGCAGTGTTCAAACAGCAGGATTGCAGCAACTAACAGGTGAAATTTAGGCTGCTTCTGATCAGTTTTCAGCAGTAGTTTTGATAGCCAAAATCTGCCCAGATGGAGTTACACTTTGCATCAGTGTGCCCAGTTGTTGCACCAGTTTCACCTTGTCTGTAGAACCCCTGTGACAGCCCTTCTGGAATAGAACTTGAGAATTGGTGTGCAATTGAGGGCCAATAAGTGCTTGCTTTAGCTGAAGTTTCTGCATTTTGCACCAGTTAGCTGCAGTTTGTGTTCTTCCTGTTAGCTACTAATTGGTGTTGGTTGTACGCGTTGTTTTCGGAGTTTGGGACAATATTGAGGGCTGGATTGATTCAGTTGTGAGTGAATGGAAAGCTGGAAAATTACAGAACATGGCTGATAACTAAATTCTTAATGCTGCAAACAAGTTTGAGGAAGCTAGTGCTTGCGACCAGCTGCAGTTTGGAACCATTTAGCCCTGCATTACTAGTGAATGTGAACCTGTCAAGTTTTGAAAAAGATGACCAGTTTTGCAAAAGTAGCCTGTTTTGCGAACATGACCACATTTTGAAAAAGTGTGTAGTTTTGTAGTTTCCTTTTCTTTTTCTTTCTTCCAATTTGTAGTAAGCATACTTCTAAACTAGTGTAAACTTGATATTAGTTCATATTAAGTTTTAACCTAGTTCTTTGTGTGCTTAATTTTGTTTCATGCCATTTCTTTCGTGCTTTTATCTTTTAATTTGGTTGTGAATTGCTTGGTTCAAGTCTGTTTGCTTTAATTGGCCGTCCTTGTGAATACACAACTTCCACTCCACCCCGAAGACGGTTGGAACTTGTTGTGGAACCTTGGGATTTAAGTTTGCAAGCAATTTTGACATTCACTACTTGAGCGGAAAAAGACAAGAGTGAATAGGATTTTTAGCACGCAAAAGCCAATTGGTGCAAAGTGTGATACACGAGGGTTGAGCGACATCAAGTGAGTTGGTGAGGACTTCTACTACTAACTTGTTTGCTCGTTTTGTAGGTACCATGGAGTACGGACAAACTTCTAGTCCTAATTATGATCCAAGGAGTGAGACTCCGATGCATGAAGTTATTTCTATGATTTATGACATAAGCGAGAAGGTTACCAACTTAAGTGAGAAGGTTATCAATTTTACCATATGGCAACACAAAACGAATGCAAGGTTGAATTCCATGATAAAGGAATCTCACTTGAAGCAACAAGGAAAAGAGCGTAATATGACGTTTACTAATTTCTCTACCACACCCTTTCATTCACAAGTGCGACAAATGCTTCAAAAGGAAAATTTGCAACACAACCAACCCAACAAAATACCACAAAACTTACCAAAGCGACCACATTCACCAAAGGGACCTTATTTTCCTTCATCAAACTACCGTCCACCTACCCACTACCAACACAACACCATTTAGACCTCAAGCACACATACCCATAATACCACCACCCCAAATGACCCAACCTAGACCATCAAGGAGGGACAATCTCCCTCCTCCACCACTCATACCACCTCAAGAACCTCGAATGATGAACAACCCACTTTTTCAACATGATCAAGAGGACACATTGAATGAGTTGGACAACATCCAACAAGTTTTCTATGATAAGTATAGGGGGGATGAAGTGAACCAAAGGGGAAGAGGCCAAATGAGTTTGAGAATATCCTTGAAAAATGCAAAGAGAAAAGGTAAAGATGAGAGACAAAAGATAGAGAGAAGTAAGGGAGAGAAAAGTGACAACTCTTGAGTGGAAAAAGGAGAGAAAGTGTGGAGTGAAGTGAGTGAGTTTTCACAAGAAAAGTGTGAAGAGCTTGAAAAGAAAATGAGAGAAGAAAAGGGAAAACAAAAAGAGAGTGAGGATTTTCCTTATTCTAATGCTAATAATCTTTCTTCTTTCTCTAGTTGTTTTGTATCTTATGAAGAAATTTTTGGAGATGAGTTATCAAGTGTGAAGTTCAATCTACTTTGATGAACTTGGAAGAAGATCAAGCTACCTTTTCAAGAGAACTTTTGAAATTTAATGAATAAGTTCAAGGTAAAGAGAATTTCACTTTAAAAAAGCCTCAAGGTAAAATAGCTTATGATTGTGGTGACATTTTGAGTTTGAAAGATAGCTATGACATTGATGAGTTTGATACTTCTTTATCTTGTAATGAGAAAAACAGTTATGGCTTGCAACTAGCTAGGAGTTCTTGTGCATTATTGGATGATTCTAGTTCTTTGTTTAATGGATCCTTAGCTAGTGATGTGTATGATGTTGAATCTTATAATACCCCACCTTTATGGGATGATACATGTGATGATTCTTTTGACTCTACTTTAACTTTGATGGAAGATAGTTTTGACCTTTATAAAATAATGAGTTAAGAAGAATGTGTTGATGATTCTTTTGATTCTATTTTCATTCCTTTGGCAAAAAGATCCAATTTTTGTGGTGAAATGAGCAAACGTGAGCGAGGAGATGCTTTGTTGGAGAGTGAACAAGTTACTTACAATGACATAAATATAGAAGAAGAAAACTTCCATTTGTATTTCAATGAGTTGACTTCTCTTGTATTTGATTTTGATGACTCTTATGCATCATTTGATAATTTGTCGAGTGTGAAAAGGAAAGTAAAGTTTTTTATGCTAGCACTAGTATTAATTGCTTTACTTATCTTATTTCTACTTTTGAAAGAACATTCTCATTGGATTTGCTAATGCTTCTATGGGAAAAGGTAAGAATGTTTCTTCTGGTGTTTTAAGTGACATTTTGAAGAAAAAGAACCCAACTTTATTGATTGTTTTGTGAAGGTTCAACAAGAGAAAATTGCTAAGGGTAAGAAAGGTCTTGAACTAACACTTTGACATACTTTTTGTCAAGAGCTTTTTGTTTTGCCCAAAAGCAAGAATGGTATGTACGTTTGGCTTATGCTTATTTTGTGTTTATTTAAGGCCATTTAGGTAAAAACTTTTAACATTGAGTATTGTAATATTCTTTATATGATGATTCATGATGAGCTTGGCATATCTCTTAAGTTGTCATGTGAAGTTGATGGAAAGTGTATAGATGTTTGGAGATTAAAAATTGTGTATGACCCCGGAGTTGTTTCTTATCATGGTGAAGTGTCTTTCTTTGGATTGGAGAATACGATTTTTGTTGCTTTATATGACACTTGGTTATACCATAAATGTGTGCACTTTGTCGAGGATTTTACAAGATTGTAATTTTGTAGGAAGCATGGAATTTTATACTCTCTTTATTCTTCTCATGAGTATTACTTATAGTCAAGTTTGTGTCATTTGTGTTAGAGATGTATTCTTTATAGATTATGTCACTTGGCTATATCATAAGAGTGTCTCTTTTGAGTGCAAGCTTGTGATCTTTGATCTTTTAGCTTGGATATATATTGCTTTGATTGTGATTGACTTGTTATTTATATTTGCCCTTTCTTGATTTTGCAAGGTCCAAATTCACAAATTTCTTTCAAGTGGGGAGGATGATACATGCTAGATGAGCTTGCCTAACGATTTCCAAGTCAACATCATAGCATTGGGGTGTTTTAAAGGAGTCAAGATCAAGAAGGATATACTTGTAATAATTGACTACACTTAGCTCCTTAGAATTAGCTTAAGGGTATTTGGGTCATTTGTAACCAAATGTCCTCTCTAGTATAAATAGTCCTTTAGGCTTTTATTTTAGGTAGACTTGATGAATGATAAACTTAAAGACATGCAAGTCTCACACTCTATCCTTATCTTTTAATTAATGCATTTATTTTATGCCTTTAATTCCTTTGTTTATGCTTTCATTAGTGATAGATTAGTCTTAGTTGGTGAGCAATTAGTAGTGAATGTTTAATTGCTTAATTACTTTACCCGGGTTTTCAAGAGTTGTTAATTTCCTGAGGGTTTCATAGCTTAGGGTTACAATTGATTGAGTTCATAGAGGTAATTAGGCTTCATGTCCTAATTGGTTCTTGTTCTTCTAATAAATTGTAGGTCTAACTCTTATTTTTGATTTCGCGTGTTTTGCTATATCCGTGTTTTCGATACGAATCAGTATCAGTTGTTCCCCATATACCATTTTCACTCCATTCGGCGTTGGGAATTTCAGCATTTGATGAAGGGTTGAAGGGACTGCCCTCATATTGTGAATCCAAGGTCTTCCGAGCAGGGTATTGTACCTCATATCGCCCTCGATTACATGGAATTTGGTTTCTTGAATAGTCCCAGCTACGTTTACCGGTAAAATAATTTCTCATTTAGTTGTTACGCTGGCCATGTTGACAGGACCCAAGCTGCGGGTACGATTTGATCTTGTAGGCCGAGCTGCTCTACGACTCTCGATCGAATTATATTTGCCGAGCTCCCTGGATCAATTAAAACACGCTTAACCTGAATTTTATTCGTAAGGATAGAAATTACCAGAGCGTCACTGTGGGGTTGAGAGATCCCTTCTGCTTCTTCATCGTTGAATGATACGGTGCCTTCTGGCACATAATCTCGGGTCTGTTTTTCCCTTGTAATGAATACTTTTGTGCGTTTGAACACAGGCCCTTGTGGAATATCAACCCCACCGACGATCATATGGATCACATGTTGTGGCTCTTCTTGTTCGTTTGTTAAGTTAGCGTCTCTTTCTCTAAAATGGTTTTTGGCTCGATCGCTTAATAACTCTTAAAGGTGGCCCTCGATGAATAGATGGGCTATCTCCTCCCTCAGTTGCCTGCAGTCTTCGGTTCTGTGGCCATGTGTACCGTGGTACTTGCATATTTGATGGGGGTTTCTTTGGGAAGGATGGTTTGTAAGGGTCAGGGCCATCTAGTATATTTGATTCTCCCAATGGCGGACACAATACCTGAAGCGTCGATGTTGAAGTTGTACTCTGATAACCGTGGTGCCTCTGTGGGATCAGCATGCTTGTCGCAACCACTTTTGCTCATGAGTCCTCGAGAGCTCAGCCCTTGATCGTTCTTTTGATCATTTCGGATGGGATTGCGTCCTGGGCCGCTGTTTCTGCGATATGCGTTGTATGGATGATATCGGTCTCTGTTCGATCGAGGCTCCATGTCGATATCCCTCCGATTTCTGCCTACGGGCCTGTTCGGATGACAGAATTGTAGGGGGTCCCCAATTGGTCATCCTTAACCCTAATCTTCGACTAGTACCGATTATGTACATCGGCCCAGGTTACTGCTGGATATTCAATTAAATTCTGCTTCAATTGGCGGGACGCCACCGAGCTTCGTTCATTCAAACCCTGAGTGAAAGCTTGAACAACCCAATCGTCTGTGACCGGTGGTAGTTCCATGCGTTCTATCTGTAACCAAGATATGAATTCCCTCAGCATTTCGTTATCCTTTTGTTTTACCTTGAAAATGTTTGATTTCCTCGTCGCAACCTTTATTGCCCCTGCATGTGCCTTTACAAAAGAGTCTACAAGCATGGAGAATGAGTCGATGGAATTAGGTGGTAGATTGTGATACTAGATCATTGTTTCCCTCGATAGAGTTTCTCCTAATTTCTTTAGTAGAACAGAATCGATCTCATCATCTTCCAAATCATTTCCTTTTATGGCACGTGTATAAGAGATGACATGCTCGTTGGGATCGGTGGTTGAAGTTTATCTATGTCAATACCACACAAGAAGGGGAGGGGGTGATTTGTGTGGTGACCAATTTTCGCGTGCAGTAGTTATAGAAGGACCAGGTTCTTCTATGTGTTCCAACTCTTACAGTTTGCAAAATAATAAATGCAGAATTTAAAGAACACAATAATTTTACGTGGAAAATACCTAGCTCAAAAGGTGAAAAAACCATGACCTACTTCCCAGTAGGATTTTCCCAAACTCTTCACTAAATCAATAAGCCAAACATCATTTACAAAATAAACTCTTTTGTAAACCTAAGGATTAACTCTAACCTTTTGTGGCAAACTAGCCTCTAGCTATTTGCGACAAACTTCAAGTTAACTATAACTTAAACACTCAGTACCTGTTACAATTTCTTCTAGATAAAGCTAAAAGGTACAATTTGTAATCACCTACCACAAATAAACTAGATTAAATGACAACAAATAGAACTGGTTCTTCTAGCTGGTTCAAGTAGCTCATGATTCGCACTCTCCAATTTGGCTCGAACTGCTTGCAAAATTTCTTCACGAATTTTGCTCTCAATTCTTGATAAATTTCTGTTTTGTGCGTCTCTCTACAATAAGAACATTCTGCAATATATATAGGATTTAGTAGATAAGAAATTAACTAGAATCCTAATGCTACTCTTCCTTGGTGGAAGAGTTCTAGTCAAACTCAACTCTTAAATCCTTCCTTATCTTAGATTCTGTTCTTATTGAATAAGGAGTCCTTCTCCATTTTTGTTTTTGCAATCTATTCGATCAGAAGATATCTCAATTTTACCAGAATACATTTATCTCCTGCATGTGCATCTCATGTGCCTTTGACTCTGCTCGTCTATGTCACCTGTGATGGACCTGGTTCATTTCGGAGTTCCTTTGTCAATCTTCAAAACTATTTCCTTTCTTGGGCCAATAAATTCCCCCTTTTTGATGATGACAAACTTTGTGCTTCAGGCTTGTTTCAGCTTAGTCCAACAGTGACACATATTACAGTATTAAGCATTTATCATAAAGAATCAGGTTTAATAGGTTATAAGTATCACATGTTCAGAGCACAACCTATCTTCCCCCTTTTGGCATCATCGAAAAGTTGCAGAAAAATTGTGTGAATCCCAGATTTTTAACACTTACTCATGGCCACTTGGGCAACTGCATATGCTATCGTGGATTATTAATCAAGAATCAACTAAGAACTCAAACTATCAAAAAATAGAGATATTGAATCAGAGCAAAAAGCATCAGATTTCATTGATAGAGAGAATACGATTCTGCCACAATCCACGAAATGAAACAAAAACAGTTAAAACATGAGCAACAAACAAAAAATTTTGAATCTGGGTCACTAAAACTTCTAGGCAGGCTAGGAAATTAAGGCTTGGAAGAACTGCAGACCTGGTTCGTTTAGTCGATATAGATGGTTCAACAGACTTAGAAACAGATGAAGACTTCTTTGAGGAAGTATTGACTTTCTTAGGCTTAGGGGTCTGAACCTCTACCTCTGCCATTTTTTCACTTTGATGGACCAGGTCCATCTCATCCACTTCAACAGCCTCAATAGGCTCAACAACCTTTTCTTTCCCTTTTTCCACTCTTTTCTTCTTACTCTCCTCTAAAGCTCTCTTCAACTCGTCCTCACTTTGTTTTAACTTGCTCCTTGTAGTTCTTCCTCTTGGAAGATAAATATTAGAAGTCTCAGAAGAAGCAGCTTTTCTTTTCTTACTTTCTCTTGTTGTTCCAGACGTTTGAGCTTTAGGAGTTCTTTTCTTCTTTGGATTGTAATTATCGCCTAACGTTTTCAGCAGATCCGCCAGGGTTTCCTCAGTAGATGAATCAGGTTCATCTATGTGCTTTTCTAGATTTACTAATCCTTCTGCAGCTTCTCCTGATTCACGTCCCCCTGCGTTCTTGCTACTTTCTTCCTCCTTTTCTGGCTCAGCACCACAGATAGCCATTTTTACAGATTCTTGCCCTATTCCCCTCTCTTCACTCCTTACTCCCTCTCTCTCTTTTTATTTTTTAATTTTGTTTTTACCACCTCTTTTTCTCATCTCCGGCAGTTCCACATCCTTCACAGACCCAACCAGTATGAACCTGTTTTCTAAGTTTTTCAGCAACATCAGAGATGACCTCAGAAGAAAGGTTTGGGACAGATTTTACCTGAGTCATCGCAAATTCGGGAATTGTTTTGTGAGGAAGGGGGTGGCTTGAATGAACTTTTAGTTTTGAATTGATGGTTAAGGCTTCCCTAGATCTAGGTATTTTAATTTGGTGAGGATTCTTGTTGAGAAGAAATTGGTTCAAAGACAACTGGATAGGTTTTGAAAAGATTTTGAGTTTGGGCAAAGTTCTGCTCATGATTTAATTATTAGTATTTCAAATTGTGCAGAGTGTAGAACACATACCTCGCCTTTCAGATGAACTAGCACGATGAACCAGGTTCATCATTTCAGAATCCTCTTGACCAAGCCTCAATTTGCAAAGATAGAAAATTTTTCATTAGTGATTAGTGATTCATATCAAAACATGGCATAAGAGTATACATTTTACAGTATGAGACTGAGAAATTGTTAATCTGATTATTTACACCAGTTTCAGACTTTTCTAGCCAATATTTTTTTTTGTTTTCATTTTTTTCATGTATTTACATTCTGAACTGGTTCAATCAGGTGATATTAATCATCCCAAATAGTAACATGTTCCTTTCAAAATGCTCTCTACTCAGTGCTTTTGTAAAGATATCTGCATGGTTTCACAACCAACTGGTTACTCCTTGAAGTTCCTTCAATGCCTTGTTGCTGTGGAACAGGATCAGGCACAGGTTCCAGTGAGGTTTGGGAATTAGTTTGTTCAGTTCCTCCTGTCATGTTGCCAAGGATGGATGAACCTGTTCCATCACATGTTCCTTCCTCCAGTGTTGCTTTAGTTTGGACTGAGTTTCTGACCAGCCCAATTTCTTCATCATCTTGTCCCTTACCAACCCTAATTATTTCACCTTTCTTTCCATTCCAAAGGAGACATTTCCTCCTTTGAGGTCCTCAAGTGAAAGGGTCTAGTCCTTGTTTCCAGTCATGTGTTTTGAGCAGCCACTATCCATGTACCATATTTGGCTACTACCTTTCACTTGAACCTACAAAAGAAAATCAGGGGTTAGTCTTAGGAACCCAAACTAGTTTGGGTCCCTTTCTGTAAGCAAAATGATGAATTAAATTCTTTTTAGCCAAACTGGTAACGAATTCTTCCCTCGAACAAAACTTTTGTTCTTTTGACTGGCCTTTTCTTTTGCATTACATTCGCTTTAAAGTGACCAGTCTTACCACAGTGAGTACAAATCTTGTTCTCAGGAAGAGTGAGGTACTTGCTTTTAGGATCCCACTTAGGTAGCGGATTCCAAAAAGCCAAGTCCTCTTCTATTGCTACTATGATGTTCCTGTAGCCATGTAAAAGCATCAGAGGACCTGTTCCATTTGCTAATTCTGTCTAGTTCATGCTTGACCTTGCCTAGATCCTCCTCCAACACTCTTACCTGCTCATCCTTCCTATACAACTCATCTTTAAGATTACCTATTTTTTCCTCTAGATTAAGTTGTGTGGAATCAGCCATCTTCTTACTTGTTCCTAGCTTTAGTTTTAAATTTTCAGATTTTAATTCTAGGACATTCTCTTCAAGTGTATGAACTTGTTTCTCCAGTGTAGTGTTTTCACTTACAATCTCACTAACTCTGGATTCCAGGTTCTTACACTTTGCTTTCAAAATAGCACAATCCTTAGACAGTTGTTCCTTTTCTTTGTTTATCTCCTCAGATTCATCAATGAAATCCACGAGTAGTTCAGAAAGTTTTTATTTAGACAAATATTTAATCTTTTCTTTTAGATGAATTATACTTACCTCAGATTCCTCATCGGATTATCCAATTTCCATAAGTGCTTGTTCATCTCCATCTTCATCCTCTGAATCTTCATCTGAGCTTTCTCCCCAGGCAGCAACCATAGCCTTTGTTGATCCTTTGTTCTTCTTGGGTTGAACCTGCTCCTTCTTCCTATTCCTTCGTTCAGCTCTTTCCTTCTTCCATTCAATTTCCCATTGAGGGCAGTTTTTGATGTAGTGATCAGTCTTGCCACACTTGTAACACCCCTCATTGGTTTGTTTTTCAGGAACTCTTGGTTTGTTGTAGCTTCCACTTCTTGAAGGACCCTTTCCTCTCATTAGATACTTCTTGAAGTCCTTTGTGATCATGGTCATTTCATCCTCCTCTAGATCAGCTCCTTCAGTGATTCTGAGTGCCAGACTCCTTTCCTTCTTGGGACCATCCATCTTCATAGTCTTCCTTCTAAGTTCATAGGCAGTGAGATTTCCAATCAGCTCATCCAGTTTAAGAGTTGTAATGTTCTTAGATTCCTGAATGGTTATAATTTTGCTTTCCCAAGAGACTGGCAAGACCCTTATCAGAATTTTTCTAAACCTTGTCTTCTTCAAGAATGACCCTTCCAACAGACTTGAGTTCATTGGTCAGTGTAGTGAACCTTGTATACATCTCTTAGATGGTCTCTCCTTCCTTCATGGTGAAATTATCATATTGAGAATATAGTAGAGTTCCTCTTGACCTCTTCACTTGAGGTGTTCCTTCATGAGCCACTTGCAAAGTGTCCCAAATTTCTTTGGCAGTGGTACAACTTTAAATTTTGCTATACTCGTCTGGACTGAGTCCACACACAAGCCACTTCTTAGCCTTATCATTTTTCTCCCACTTTCTCAAATCCTCAACAGTGCAGTCAGCTCTAGTCTTTGGCACATCTACTCCTTCCGCATTCTTTTTCATAGTAGCCATTGGACCATCAGTGATTATGTCCCATAGCTCATAGTCTTCACCAATGATGTGATCTCTCATTTTATCCTTCCACCAGGAGTAGTACTGGCCATTGAAGAGTGGTGGCCTAGCAGTTGATTGTCCTTCCCAGTTCTCTGGTGGTGCACTCATCTTGATCTTTCCTAAGGTGTTAGCCTCTTCAAGGATAACCCGCTCTGATACCAATTGATGTTTATCTATTCAATACCACACAAGGGGGAGGGGGAGGGGGGTGATTTGTGTGGTGACCAATTTTTGCATGCAGTAGTTATAGAAGGACCAGGTTCTTCTATGTGTTCCAACTCCTACAGTTTGCGAAATAATTAATGCAGAATTTAAAGAACACAACAATTTTACGTGGAAAACACCTGGCTCAAAAGGTGAAAAAATGACGACCTACTTCCCAGTAGGATTTTACCAAACTCTTCACTAAATCAATGAGCCAAACAACATTTACAAAATAAACTTTTTTGTAAACCTAAGGATTAACTCTAACTCTTTGTGGAAAACTAGCCTCTAGCTATTTGCGACAAACTTCAAGTTAACTATAACTTGAACACTCAGTACCTGTTACAATTGCTTCTAGATAAAGCTGAAAGGTACAATTTGTAATCACCTACTACAAATAAACTAGACTAAAAGACAACAGATGGAACTGGTTCTTCTAGCTGGTTCAAGTAGCTCCAGATTCGCACTCTCTAATTTGGCCCGAACTGCTTGCAAAATTTCTTCACGAATTTTGCTCTCAATTCTTGATAAATTTTTGTTTTGTGCGTCTCTCTACAATAAGAACATTCTGCAATATATATAGGATTTAGTAGATAAGGAATTAACTATAATCCTAATGTTACTCTTCCTTGGTGAAAGAGTTCTAGTCAAACTCAACTCTTAAATCCTTCCTTATCTTAGATTTTGTTCTTATTGAATAAGGAGTCCTTCTCCATTTTTGTTTTTGCAATCTTTTCGATCAGAAGATATCTTAATTTTACCAGAATACATTTATCTCCTACGTGTGCATCTCATGTGCCTTTGACTCTACTCGTCTATGTCACCTGTGATGGACCTGGTTCGTCTCGGAGTTCCTTTATCAATCTTCAAAACTATTTCCTTTCTTGGACCAACAGTGGTCCCATTGTACTTAGGGATTTCCGGCATGTAGAACTTCTTCGTAATGAACTTCGGAGCCGCACTTGGGGGGAACGACTTCTGCACATACTTCTTTGAGTCCATACCTTTTAAAATCGGCGGTGTCCCCGGTATTTGATCAACCCGGGAATTGTATGTCTCTACTTTCTTATCATTTTCTTCGATTTTCTTTTCTCTCGATTCAATTTGTCTAGTGAGCTCCTCGAGCATCTTCATTGCGGCGGGGTCAGTCTCCGATTCATTGTCATTCGATCTTTCTGGCACTGGCTCAATTCTGTGGACGTCCTCTGGTTCGACCTCACTAGGCGCTCGATACTGGTTTTGTAGTTGTGCTATAGCGGCTTGTTGAGCCTGTAGCATTTCGAATATCACCTGGAGGCTGACTCCACCATCGCCTTGTGTACCTCGACCACCAGATCGACCTTCCCTGTGCATGCTTCCTTTGAGATCTGCGCCCAAATTTTCATTTAAGGCGATATGTGAACTGACGTCGACTGGATTGGCAATTGGTATCCCTCGAGATCAACCTGATGCATCTCAATCCCTAGAGCAGCTACATTGTCATTTTCCCCGTGAAATCCGAGGCCATTATCACCATGTGTGGGTGCTGTTTGTGAGTTTGACATGTTTTAACCCTGAAAACAAAAAAACTTACAAGTACAAACGTTAAGTAGTGTGTGGTATCGGAATCGATATTAAGCAATCACTATTATCCTTAGCCCCACGGTGTGCGCCAAACTGTTTACCCTAAAGTTTGGATAACAATTAAACTTATATTGTAGTTTTAAGGATATGTAATTTTACTCACACCAATTGATAAATATGAAGTTAAACGATAAATAAAACAAACCAGTATGCAGACAGAACTCAGCCCTCGAGTCGAAGTACTCTCGAACTGGTAAGTGCTAGAACAGTTAAAAGACAGAGCAAGTTGATGAACAATAATGTAAACGAGAAAGAAAGAAGTGTATTGCTTTAATCTTTGTGAATAATGATGGTTATAAATGATTAGAACTCCCTTTTATATAGCAGAGGAATTCTACTTATGATATAATTCTAATTACAGAATGAAATCACATAATTAGCTAATTAACCGCTTCTGATTTGATCCGTTCCGAGATTTATGTCGTGATCTTCGACCAGCCACGAATATCTCGCTCTTCCTTTATTAGGTCATCTCTGATATCACTCGATGTTTGTCTCTCTTGGCTTCGACCGTTACCAACCTCGATCTTGAAAGATAATTCAATCTCGAACTTGATGCCTCATCTTTGTGATTTAGTCAAAACTGACCTTCGATACAACATTTAGGTCTCGATCAAATAGTAAAAGTATAAACTTATGCGCAAACATTTAAGGTCAAAAGTCAAAAAAAAGTGTTGCCCATTGAACCAAATAAGTTAAAAGTTCTATCTATACAACAAGCCTGGTTAAAAAATCAGCAGTGACACCAAAGTGTTCTACCCTTTCTTACCCTTCTTAATTTCCCACAACATATGAGAAAATCTCTAAGCGAAGCCCATTAATCTAGGCTTCCATTGACTGCTCATTAAGGGAAACCAACGTTGTCTTGCCGAAGGACGCATGCTGAGACACGCACTGGGCAGAAGGCAGACATGGACCGATTTTGCAACATCCCACTTCTGGGTTCTGTTTGGACACTGCCATATCTCATCCCAAGCCCTCCATTTGACCAAACAACAAAACACGAATTTGGAAATTCCATCATTCGATTCTTCTGCATACGCTAATGTGCTTCAGAATTGCATAATGAACAGGGATTTCATAGCCGCAAAGGCACTCCATTGCGACATTCTGAAGAGAGGTGAATGTTTAGACCTATTTGGGCAGAATATTTTGCTCAACGTGTACGGAAAGTCTGAGTTATTACATGATGCAGTTCGGCTGTTCGACGAAATGCCTATAAGAAACGTGGTTTCATTTGTTACTTTACTTCAGTGTTTTTTGCAGGCAGAGCAATACATTGCAGCTGTTGAATTGTTTGTTAGATTGCATAGAGAAGGTCATGAGCTGAACCCATTTGTATTCACAACAATCTTGAAAGTGCTTGTGAGTATGGATGAGGCAGAGATGGGTTCGAGCATTCATGCGTGTAGTTGTAAGCTTGGACATGACTCTAATCCTTTTGTCAGCACTGCCCTCATTGATTCTTACTCTGTTTCTGGACTTGTTGATTTTGCAAGGGATGTTTTTGATGGCATTATTGATAAGGACATGGTTTCTTGGACAGGGATGATTACTTGTTATGCAGAAAATGATAAGTTTGAAGAAACACTGGAATGCTTCTCTCAAATGAGGATGGCAGGTTGGATTCCAAACAACTATACATTCGCGAGTGTCATGAAGGCTTGCCTTGGTCTAGAGGCTATTAATGTGGGCAAGAGTTTTCATGGATGTGTATTGAAAACTAGGTATGAGATGGATCCTTCAGTTGGTATTTCGTTGCTTGACCTATACTGTAAATCTGGAGATCTAAATGATGCTGCACGTGTGTTTCAAGAAATTCCTGAACGTGATGTAGTTCATTGGAGTTTTATTATAGCGCGGTATTCACAAAGTGACCGCTGTGATGAGGCACTGGAATTTTTTTCCCAAATGAGGAGAGCATTAGTTGAGCCAAACCAGTTTACTTTTGCTAGTGTCCTGCATGCATGTGCATCAGTGGAGGCTTTAAACCTTGGTAGGCAAATCCATTGCTACGTGACAAAGTCTGGTCTTAATTCCGATGTGTTTGTTACAAATGCCCTCATGGATGTGTATGCTAAGTGCGGAAAGGTGGAAAATGCAGTAAGCATGTTTTTGGAGACCGAAAACAGAAATGAGGTATCATGGAACACTATTATTGTTGGTCATGTACAATGTGGAGATGGAGAGAAGGCGCTAAATCTATTTACGGATATGCTTGAAGCTCAAGTACGGGCTTCATCGGTGACATATTCTTCTCTGCTGCGTGCTTGTGCAACCCTAGCTGCTTTGGAGCCAGGTCTTCAAATTCATTCTTTGACTACAAAAACTACTTACAATCAAGATCTTGCTGTTGGAAATGCTTTAGTGGATATGTACGCAAAATGTGGGAGTATTAAAGATGCTCGTTTAGCATTTGAAACGATGAATGAGCGAGATGTTGTTTCATGGAATGCTATGGTTTCAGCATATTCCATGCATGGTCTTGGGAATGAGGCTCTCAATATCTTTGAGAGAATGCGCAAAACGGAAGTCAAGCCTAATCAATTGACATTTCTTGGTGTTCTTTCAGCTTGTAGCAATTCAGGATCTTTGAACCAAGGATATGCCTATCTCTTTTTAATGCTAGATGATTATGGTATTGAACCGTGCGTTGAGCATTACACATGCATGGTATCACTTTTGGGGCGCTTAGGTCACTTTGATAAGGCTGTTAAGTTGATTGAAGACATCCCATTTGAGCCAAGTGTCATGGTATGGCGTGCTTTGCTTGGTGCCTGCGTTCTTCATAATGAAGTTGAGCTTGGGAAAACAGCTGCTCAGCATGTGCTTGAATTGGAACCACAAGATGAAGCAACTTATGTGTTGTTATCAAATATGTATGCCACTTCGAAAAGGTGGAATAATGTAGCTTTTGTTCGGAGAAGCATGAAGAAGAAACGACTAAAGAAGGAACCAGGACTTAGTTGGGTTGAACACCAGGGCATTGTTCATTATTTCTCTGTTGGTGATGCGTCACATCCTGATATCAAACTTATTCATGGAATGTTGGAATTGTTTAACTTGAAAAGTAAGAGGGGAGGTTATGTTCCTAATTGTGATGTTGTTCTACTTGATGTAGACGATGATGAAAAGACACGCCTCCTATGGTTACATAGTGAGAGATTAGCTTTAGCCTTTGCTTTACTTAGAACACTTCCTGGAAGCCCAATCCGGATTATAAAAAATCTACGAATATGTTTGGACTGTCATGCAGCAATCAAGTTTATATCAACAATGGTGCAGCGAGAAATTGTTATAAGAGATATAAATAGGTTTCACCACTTCCAAAATGGAGCTTGTTCATGTGGTGATTACTGGTGATATGCCTCTGCTCCTAGGCTGTCTATGTATCCATCTAAATAGAACGTCTCGTTTGCCCTCTCAGTGAGTGATATGAAATTTGCTCCATCATTGGTCCCATTTCCTTTCACTGGACGTGAAACCTGTACAGGTAACCTGAAAGTAGTCCAATCCTTTATAACGGAGATGTTCCTTGGCAGCAGCTTCCGCTGAGATAAATATTAATTATGCAAACCTTTTTCTGCTAATTCTACACTACATCATGGAATCTAAATATTTTAAACTATCAGATGAGGCTTCATACTCAAAACTCTGATAATTACTCTTGAAATTGCCTATCTGATGCTCTTAGAGACGTTGCGAATTGGCAGAAGTCTATGGATTGTGGTAAGACAAGAACACAGATGACAAGATTACTAATGACATATGTATACGGTAGAAATCGGGGCAACCCGATTTCACTATTTGATCGAGACTAAGACGTTGCATCAAAGAGCTAAGGCATTGAGTTCGATATCAAAGTCCCTTTCGAGATCGAGGTCAGTATCAATCGAAGCCAGAGGAGATAACCTCCGAGTAACATCAGGGATAGCTTAGTAACGGAAAGAGCGAGATATCCGTGATTGGTCGAGCATCGTGGAGTGAATCTCGGAGCGGATCAAATCAGAAGTGATTAATTAGCTGTTTATACGATTTCCTTCTTGTAATTAGAGATATACCATAATTAGGATTCCTTTACTATATAAAGAGGAGTTCCAATCATTTGTAAGCATGATTATACACTGAGAAAAAAGCTATACAACTCTTTCTTGCTTGCTTGTTACTGTTCATTAGATTATTCTATCTTAATTGTTCTTATACTGTTATCACCTCGAGGGTACCTTAATCTGAGGTTGAAGCTCTGTTTTCAACATTGGTTTGGTTTATTTACAGTTCAATTCTATTATTTACTTTCTTATTTATCAATTGGTATTGAGTGAAATCACATATCCTTAAAACCACAATATAAGTTTAAATGAAATCCAAATTTTAGAGTAAACAGTTTGGCGCCCACTGTGGGGCTAAGGATAATAGTGATTATTCAATATTGATTCCGATAATACACACTCATTTACGCTTGTTCTTGTCATGTAATTTTGTTTTCAGGATAAAATATGTCAAACTCACAAACAACACCCACACATGGTGATAATGTCTTCGGATTTCACGGGGAAAACAACAATGTAGTTGCTCCAGGGGTCGATGTACCGCAAGCTGATCTCGAGGGAGCACCAATTGCCAATCTAGTCGACATCAGTTTGCATATCGCTCTTAATGCGAAACTGGGTGCGGACCTCGAAGAGAGTGTGCGCAGAGAAGGCCGGTCTAGTGGCCAAGGTACACAGGGCGGAGGAGATGGAGGAGTCAATCTCCAAGTAATATTTGAGATGCTACAGGCTCAACAAGTTGCTATTGCACAACTACAAAATTAGCATCGAACGCCGAATGATGTCGAACCGGAAGCCACCCGCCGGATCGAGTTAGTACCAGAAAGGTCGAATGCCAGTGAATCGGGGACTGACCCCGCGATAATGAAGATGCTCGAGGAGCTCACCAAACGAATTGAATCGGGAGAGAAGAAAATTGAGGCAAATGATAAGAAAGTAGAAACGTACAATTCCCGGGTGGATCAGATACCGGGGGCACCGCCAATTTTGAAAGGGATGGATTCAAAGAAATTTGTACAGGAGCCCTTTCCTCCAAGTGCATCTCCGAAGCCCATTCCTAAGAAATTTCATATGCCAGAAATCCCCAAGTACAATGCAACCACCGATCCCAACGAGCATGTCACCTCCTATACGTGCGCCATCAAAGGTAACGATTTGGAAGATGATGAGATCGAGTCTGTTTTATTGAAGAAGTTCGGAGAGACTCTATCGAAGGGCGCAATGATTTGGTACCATAATCTACCTCCAAATTCCATTGACTCATTCGCGATGCTTGCGGATTCTTTCGTAAAGGCACATGCCGATGCCATAAAGGTTGCGACAAGGAAATCGGACCTTTTCAAGGTAAAACAGAAGGATAACGAAATGCTTAGGAAGTTCGTGTCTCGGTTCCAAATGGAACACATGGAGTTGCCACCAGTCACAGATGATTGGGATGTTCAAGCCTTCACTCAGGGGTTGAAAGAACGAAGTTCGATAGCGTCACGTCAGCTGAAGCAAAACTTGATTGAATATCCGACGGTAACCTTGGGCCGATGTGCATAATCAGTACTAGTCAAAGATCTGAGTCGAGGATGATCAATTGGGAACCCCTTCCGGTTTCATATATCTGAACAGACCCCCTGGCAGAAATCATAGAGATATCGATAGGGAACCTCGGTCGAACAGAGATCGATATCAGCCATACTACGCAGATCGCAGGAACGCGGTACCGGGCGCAATTCTGCCCGAAATGATCGAAGGAACGATCGATGACAGATTTCTCGAGGAATTATGAGCAAAAGTGGTTTTGATAAGCCCGTCAATCCCATAGAGGCACCACGATTATCGGAGTATAACTTCAATATCGACGCATCAAGTATCGTATCGGCAATTGGTTGAATCAAAGATATTAGGTGGCCTAGAACCATACAAACTGATCCTTCTCAAGGAAATCCCAATCTAATGTGCAAGTATCACGGCACACATCAACACAAAATCGAGGATTGTAGGCAACTCAGAGAGGAGGTAGCCCGTCTATTCAACGAGGGTCACCTTCGAGAGTTCTTAAGTGATCGAGCCAAGAATCATTTCAGAGAAAGGGACGCCAACAGAAAAAAATAAACAGGAAGAGCCACAGCATATGATCTATATGATCGCCAACGGGGTCGATATTCCACAAAGGCCCGTATTCAAATGCACTAAAGTATCAATTACTAGGGAAAAATGGACCCGAGATTATGTGCCAGAAGGAACCGTATCGTTCAACGATGAGGAAACAGAGGGAATTCTCAACCCCACAACGACGCTATGGTAATTTCTATCTTTATGAATAAAATTCAAGTTAAGCGTGTTTTAGTGGATCCAGGTCGCTCGACAAATATCATCCGATCGAGGGTCGTGGAGCAGCTCGAGCTGCAAGATCGAATCATACCTTCAGCTCGGGTCCTGAATGGTTTCAACATGGCCAGCGAAACAACTAAAGGAGAAATCATTTTACCAGTGAACGTAGTCGAAACTATTTAAGAAACCAAGTTCCATGTAATCGAGGGCGACATGAGGTACAACACCCTACTCGGGAGGCCCTGGATTCACAATATGAGAGCAATCCCCCTCGACTCTCCACCAAATGATGAAATTCCCAACACCGAACAGGGTAAAAATGGTATATAGGGAGAAACATGCTGCAAAGGAAATGTTCGCGGTCGATGAGGTAATACCAGTATCAGCGCTTTCGACACCAAAGGGATCGGAAGTAAAAGGAAAACAGGAGGCCAAATAGCAACCACAGCCACTAGCCTCGATTGAATCGGAAAAGCAGGGAATGGAAAAAGAAGCGGCGTTTATTGGATCCCTCGATCCTTCATTATTCCCAAAGATTCTGACGCCACCAAATCAATAGTCGAAGAGCTGGAACATGTTATATTGATCGAGTATCTACCCGAACGAAAGGTATACTTGGTTATGGGGTTAACCCCCGAACTCAGGAAGAAACTCATTAAATTTCTTATTAATAACATAAATTATTTTGCTTGGTCCCATTTAGATATGACAGGGATCCCACCAGAGATAACAACACATTGATTGAGTCTGGACCCGAAGTTCAGGCCAGTGAAATCAAAGAGAAGGCCCATGTCCGAGGTAAAACATGCATTTATCAAGGACGAGGTAACTAAACTTCTCAAAATAGGATCCATTCGGGAAATAAGGTATCCTGAATGGTTAGCAAATGTAGTTGTAGTCCCTAAAAAGGGGAACAAACTTAGGATGTCGTAGATTATAAAGATTTAAACTAAGCATGTCCCAAAGAATCTTTTCCTATGCCGAACATCGATCGCATGATCGATGCCACGGACGACCACGAGATCCTTAGTTTTCTCGACGCCTACTCCGGGTACAATCAAATTCAAATGAACCTGGAGGATCAGGAGAAAACTTCATTCATCACTAAGTATGGCACATATTGTTATAACGTAATGCCATTTGGACTAAAAAATGCCAGTGCTACCTATCAACGCTCAGTAAACAAAATGTTCGATGATCAAATAAGTAAATTGATGGAGGTATATATTGATAATATGCTAGTTAAGACCCTGCGTGCAAAGGACCATTTGACACATTTGCAGAATACCTTCGACATATTGAGAAAATACAACATGAAGCTCAACCCTGAGAAATGTGCTTTCGGGGTCGGTTCGGGAAAGTTCCTCGGCTTTATGGTGTCAAATAGGGGGATCGATATCAATCCCGATAAAATCAAGGCTATCGAAGACATCACATTCGTGGACAGTGTTAAGGTCGTGCAAAGGCTGACAGGACGGATAGCCGCCTGAGGCTGATTCATTTCGAGGTCTTCAGATCGAAGCCATAGGTTCTTCTCGCTGCTAAAAAAGAAGAACAATTTTGCTTGGACCTCGGAATTTCAATAGGCGTTGGAAGAATTGAAGCGATACCTCTCGAGTCCACCACTGCTTCATACTCCAAAAACAGACGAACAACTCTACCTATACTTAGCAGTCGCGGTAAGTGGTGTCTTGGTTAAAGAAGAGCAAGGTACGCAATTTCCCGTTTATTATGTAAGTCGAACTTTAGGCGAGGCTGAAACCCGATACCCGCACTTAGAAAAATTGGCACTTGCTCTAATAAGCGCCTCTAGGAAACTAGAACCGTATTTTTAGTGTCACCCAATATGTGTGATAACCACTTATCCTCTTCGTAATGTTTTACATAAGCTCAAGATATCGGGCCAATTGGCCAAATAGGCCGTCGAACTCAGTGGGTATGATATCGAGTATCTACCCCGAACAGCCACCAAATCTCAAATTTTAGCAGACTTCATGGCCAACTTCACGCCAGCACTCATACCCGAGGTCGAAGAAGAACTTCTGATAAAGTCGGGTACATCATCGGGGATGTGGACCCTTTTTACAGACGACACTTTGAATGTGAAAAGGTCCGAGCTAGGCATCATTTTGAAGCCGCCCACGGGCAATGCAATTAGGCAATCTATCAAAACTTCTAAATTGACTAACAATGAGGCCGAGAATGAGGCCATGATTGCAGGTCTCAAACTAGTTAAAAACTTGGGAGCGGAAGTTATCGAGGCCAAATGCGACTCCTTACTGGTGGTAAACCAAGTCAACAGAACCTTCGAGGTTTGAGAGGATCAAATGCAAAGGTATTTGGATAAATTGCAGTTAATATTACATCGCTTTAAATAATGGACCTTGCAGCAGGTACCTCGAGAGCAAAACAGCGAGGCAGATGCCCTTGCGAATCTAGGATCATCAGTCGAAGACGACGAAATCAGCTCGGGGACTGTCGTACAAGTCTCGAAATCAGTGACCGAAGAAGGCCATGCCGAAATAAACTTCATGATCCTAACCTGTAATTGGAGGAATAAATATATTGAGTATTTGAAACCATCGGATCCTAAGGAATCAAGGACCCTACAAACACCGCTCCTGTTGTTATTTTTGCTCCCCCGCCTATTCCTTCCGTGGCTCCTTCATATTCCCCTACTTCCATGCCTTCTATTGTCGAAGTAGGATCTTCCAGTAGTGAGGAGATGAACTGCACGATTCACATTGACTGAAGATGGAACATTATACAGGAGGACGTTCGATGGACCATTGGCAGTGTGCTTGGGACCAGGGGACACCGATTATGTCCTACGAGAAGTTCACGAAGGTACTTGCGCGAACCACTCCGGTACCAAATCACTAGTTCACAAGGTCATCGGAGTAGGATACTATTGGGGAAATATGGAGAAAGACGCTAAAGAATTCGTTCGAAAATGTGATAAGTGCCAAAGGTATGCACCGATGATGTTACACCCCATAATTTCGTACGTGAGAGTACGTCATAAGTCAATTTACTTAAGCTTAGAAATGAGATCGTCTTTGAAAGTACATAAAGTAAGTTAATCATGTTAACTTGGAGGTTACAATTATTTAAGATCATGGACTGCAAGTACCAAGAGGGTTGGAAGGCTTAGAAACTAAACAAATTGAAGAAAATAAGTTTGTCGAAAGTCGACACATCTGGAATGTTATAACATGTACTTTAGTGTGATACTATGGTTAATTACATGATAATGAGGTTATTCTATGAGTTATTTTCATCGTATGATAGTCGTGTGCAATGTTTTGAAGTCAGGCAACTTATGGAACAAAAGTTGGAAAAGATCATCACAAGTTACATTCACAAATATACTGAAAATTAGGTCAAATGTAGATGAGCTTTTCTCCCAATATACTTGAAATTAGGGTATTATCTAGCTACCAAATTTAATATCTACGAGTCTAGTTTCTAATTCATTTAACCATTTGTCGATACGACATCGGAGTAGAGAGATATATGCATTTTTACGAGACTGCGCAGGCTGCTAGATGACAAATAGGTGTGTCACCTACTTGGTTAAATGAGAGCCCAAAAAGAAGCAATTTCGGGTCGGCCAAAGAGCTTATTTAAGGGCTCATATCCTGCAATATAACCCTCATTATATATCATAAACAACCAGACCTAAACCCCTGCAATCTTCCTCCGAGAAATTACCCACAAACCCTAATTGATTTTCTCTCCCTTTCAAGTTCTAATTGGGGGTAAAACCTAGAATTTGAAGAACCAAGATAAGATCTGAGTTATCCAACAAATAAGGTAAGTTTACTGCTCTCTTTCATCCATTTTTTCTGCTGTAAATTCATGGTAATTCCTTCTATACTTGTAAGAACTCACGGGATGGTGATCGGAAGCCGTGAGTTCGAGTTATTCACTTGTAGCAGACTATTTTGTGGACTGTTATATGTTGTTGTTGGGCTGCGTATTTCACTACTGTTTTGTGGATTTTTGGAGGAGGAAGGGTGTGGAGAAACACCATATAGATGTAGGGTGGTGGGCTGGTCGTTCTTCGTAACATTTCCGGGTCGTTTGACACTACTACGGTAGTCACTTTGTGTATGAAGAGATTGCGGTGTGTTGGGTTGTTTTGTAGTATTTTATGGTGTATATAAGGCTGGAAAATAATGTATATGTGTTGTTGTTGTTGTTGTTTTTGTTGTTGTTGTTGTGTTCTTGTGTTGTTGGTGTTATCTTGAATTTGGTGGAAGTAAGGATTATAGGGGAGATGCTGCCCGTTTTTATACAAAATAAGCTTGTCGTTCGTTGTGCGATAGTTGTATATTTCGTAACTTAATGATAGTATTATTATCGCTGTTGTAGATTAAGGTGCGAAGAGGCGAGTTCAACTTGGTGAGTAGAAATATTGTGATAAGGTATGTTAAGGTATTTCCTTCTTTCTTTTGGCATGATCTAAAGTGAAACGAACGTAAATGATACGCTATTTCATAATGAATCTACTTCTAGCAACTAAAGTTGTCCATGTTGTTATATCCTTACAAAGTTATTCTAATAAAGTATGTATGATCCTTGAGTCCTAGTGAAGTTCATATTGAGTGTATGATGTCCATAATGTTAATCGAAGGTGCAACTACCTTACATCACTCCGAAAGGTTTAGAGCATGATTCCATGGGTCCAGCATGCATTATATATAGTATCTATTTTACTCTTCCGAGCCGTCCTATAGTTGGTCGGGTACGACACCTATTGTTCAACCACTGATCAGTTGGGTTTACCGAGCTCCACGTGGCCGGGTACGATTCTACCGAGCCTTATGATGGCCGGGTATGTTTTTACCGAGTCCTCTTCAAGATCGGGTACGATGTGATGATGATTATGCCCACAGAGGCGGATATTTTTAAAAGATTATGTATATATATGTATCACGCATTTCATGTCACTATATCTCAGAGGCACTCAGATGCTACAAGTTGTATCTCCTACATCTCTCTTTACATTACTGTTCTTAGTTATGTTTTTCTTCCTTACATACTTAGTACTTTATTTGTATTGACGTCCCTTTTTCTTGGGGACGCTGCGATTCATGCCCGCAGGTACCGATAGACAGGTTGACAGTCCTCCTAGTAGGGTATCAGCTCAGCGGAAGGTGTTGTTGCACTCACTTGCTCCGGAGTTGCCTATTTGGTCAGTATAATTGAGACATGCATTGACTGGTATGGCGGGGCCCTGTCCAAACCTTTTTGATGTTTATGTACTCTTAGAGGCTTGTAGACAAAGTTCAGGTATATGGATACTTGTATGGCCTTATCGGCCTATATTTTGAGTTTACAAATGGTCATGTCAGCCTTATAGGCGCGTATGTCACATGTATAAGTTTCTATATCATGTTAGGTCGTCCTATGTCTAGCATTCCCTTATGTTTTATTTCGATTATGTTATGATGACCATTTTGGCACATTTACCTGTGATAGTATGATAAGAAAGATATGTTATGTTGGTACTCGGTTGAGTAAGGTACCGGGTGCCCGTCGCGACCCATAGGTTGGGTCGTGACAGATGATCCACCAATCCGGAGAGCAACTTCATTCAGTCTTATCCCTATGGCCATTCATGAAATGGGGAATGGACATCGCCAGCCCTCTGGCATCGGTCCCAGGTAAAGCTAAATTCATTTTATTTATGACTGACTATTTCTCTAAGTGGGTTGAAGCACAGACCTTCGAGAAATTCAGAGAAAAAGAAGTCATAGACTTCATTTGGGATCACATCATATGCCGATTAGGGGTACCTTCCGAAATCGTATGCGACAATGGAAAACAATTCATCTGCATCAAAATGGCAAAGTTTCTCGAAGATCAAAAAATAAAAAGAATCTTATCAACACTGTATCATCCTAGTGGGAACGGACAGGCCGAAGCGACAAACAAGAACATCTTCAGAATCTAAAGAAAAGATTGAACAACGTCAAGGGAAAATGGAGAGAAATTCTACCCGAGGTCCTTTGGGCATATCGAACAACGTCAAAATCCAGTACGGGGGCAACACCTTTCTCCTTAGTATACGGTGCCGAAGCCCTGATCCTAGTTGAAGTCGGAGAACCCAGCGCTAGGTTTCGATACTCAACGAAAGAGTCAAATCACGAGGATATGAGTACGATCCTCGAACTACTAGATGAAAAATGGGAAGCCTCCCTCGTTGCCGCACAAAAATAACGCATCGAAAGGTATTCTAATCGGAGGACCAACCATCGCCACTTCAGAATCGGGGACTTATTCTGAGAAAAGTCACCCTCAATACTCGAGACCCTAACAAGGGAAAACTCGGCCCAAATTGGGAAGGACCCTATCAAGTCCTCGTTATCGTTGGAAAGGGATCCTACAAGCTTGGCACGATAAGCGGCGAGAAACTACCAAATAATTGGAACCTATTACTCTTAAAACGATATTATTGTTGAGGTATGGCCTTCTCCTTTTTTTCATTTACATTTTACATTAACTTATTTCAGGTGTTCGAATGAAGGCATCGAAGTTCTCTTCAAGCAGGAAGATATTAGATCTTAAAGCACGCGTTGAACTCTTTTTCCTTTCGACCGATTTTTATCACAAATGGATTTTTCCAGTAAGGTTTTAAACGAGGCAACCATTGTTCGTGCTGACTTAGAGTATCCGAGGCTTGTTTATAATCAACCTCGAATGCTGGGGGCATCACCCTCAGATGTTATGTTCTCAAGGAAAATATTTCATGTCAACAGGGTCTCGATAGGAAAACTTTGTAAAGGACCAAACGGTCGAATGGACCATGTCCATATAGATTACTCGAACCCTAGTAGCAAAACATGTACGCATGTATGAACTATTGAAAGAAGTATTTTTCCTTACCAGATGTCCCGTGCCTTAAAAAAATTTTAATTTTACAAGTTCTATACTTATGATATCTTGTGAAAACTGGCTCAAGGACCAATTGCAACTAAACTTCGAACAATCAACCCCATACTCGGGGACTGCCGTAAAAAAACTGACATGTTTGAACTATTAAACTTCGAGACCATAAAACCTCAAAGAGGAAACCATCAATTTTATAGGCCAAGGCCAGCCTACTCGGGTACTAACACTTTAAACAAGTTCAAAGTATTATTGGGAAAAAAAGCCCAAGAGGCAGACCCAAAGGCTACAGCCAAACTAACATGGCTCGGTGTTTGCAATGAAAATAGGCATTCAAATTCTTTTGTAAACCGGTTAAAAAGGCTACCCTCAGAAAAATAATTAAAGGGTTACGATAATATCGGCCCTTGGAAAACCTTAAGAGGTATCAAACTGTTTAATACAAATTTATGCTAAGGAATAGAAAGCAAAGGGTTTCGATAATGTTAAATCCTGAAAAATCCAACGAGTACAAACTTACTTCATGCTAAGGCATAAAAAATTCCTATACGTTAAAATGTTTTAAACCCGAAAAAGGGAAAGAGCCATTCTTCTGAGGCCATATCGGCCCGATTCAAGAGCCTAAGGGCCATTATATTTTTGAGTTCGAGAGTCCATTCTCACTCAACTCAAACCTAAGGGTTTTACTACTTCGAGTTCGAGCAAGAGCTCATTCGACTACAAAGGCAGTATTAGTTTGGCTTCGGTCAAGTTGCCTAAAATCCGAAGTCTTAAATATATTATTCACAAGGCATGAAGTACATCAAAATTTTACAAGACACAAGGCGAATTGAAATTATCACAAGTCAAAAATTGAGACGAAATTCAAAAAAGATTCTTATATATATATAAACGAATGTATTTACAAAGGACCGATCGGGGTCCTACACAAATAAAGAAAAGAAAAGTACAAATGTCCTAGCTATGTTCGGGGGTGACTCCTTCCTCGGAGAAGCTTTTTCCTCGGGTCCCTCATCATTATTGGATCCGCTCTTCCTGTCGTCATCATCGTCATCGTCATCGGAAGAAACTAGTAGCCTGGCATCGACTTCATGCACCTTTGCCTGTGCTATCTCCTCGGAAAGGTTGAAACCTTGGGCGTGGATCTCCTCGAGGGTCTCTCTCCAAGATTAGCATTTGGTAAGCTCGGCAGTCCATTGTGCTCGATCGACAGCCTCCCTTAGTTGTGCTTGAGCAGCTTCGGCATCATCCAGATATATGGCTACCGTCTTATCAGCCTCGACCTTTGCCTTTTCGGCCTCAACTTAGGCCTTTGCAAGTTCAGCTTCGAGCTCTTCAACCCTCTTAGCCTGAACCAAGCACTTTCCATATGCACTTCGAAGCTGGACTTCAACCGACGACAACTGGGCCAAGACAGTTTCTTTCTCAGCAGCAAGGCGGTCCATGCCTTCCTTCCACTTGTAGCAGTCAGGTTTCGCTCGATCGACCTCCTCCCGGAACAGCTCGATCCTTTCGATCTTTTACTGCAACTGTGACATTAAAACATTAGCTTCCGCCCTTGAATCGAGCCCATGGTTTTTCATGAGAATCGTTACCTGCTCGTTCAGCTCGGCTTCAACCTTACGAGCTCTAGCCAAATCAACTCGAAGATCCCTGATCTCCTCGTCCTTCTGCCCACAGAGAATCTGAGAGCATTCCTCTCCTCTTAAATCCTTTGAAGATCTTCCTCACAGTGGCTTAATTCGCCCGGGACTTAGAGAATGTCTGTATGAAAAAAGAAAAGAGTTAGACAGAAAAAAGACAAAACGAAAGAATGATACATCAACAAAATGAAAAAATTACTCGGTTCAGAAGACGTTGGGCCTCTTCGAAGAGGTTGGATGCATCATTGGGATCGGAGGCATCCTCGTCCCCGGTAAAGCAATCCCGAAAAGGATCCCTCCCACCGGGGACTCTGCTTATTTCGGGAGTCCTTATGGCCTGTGCATCCCTTATAGTCTCTTCGGAAAATACAGGAAATGATGGTGAGTGACCTGCTGTCACTGCCCCAAGCGAGTCACTCGGCGGCCTCTGTTCAGCTCTAGGGGTCTCAACACCAGCCCCCTCTAGTATGTTCATCGTTTGACGAGAGGCAGCCTCGACCTTAGATGATTCGGGGACTTTGCTCGAATATTTCTTCAAAACTTCTTCAGTACGAGGCAGGGCCTCATCAATCGCCACCGAATTAGTGGCCTTGGTGGTCTCGACATTCTTCCTCACTCGGTCACCAACATCGAGTCGTCGCCTTCATCCTCATCATCTTCTTCTTCTTCTTCCCTTAGCCTTTCGACTGACTCCAAAGTTAGAGGGATAATGTTCCCCTTGGGTTTCCGAGCTGCTCTCTTTCTACGTTTTTCCTCCTCGGAGTCGAGGTCCCTTTCCTCTTATTTTCCTTCCCCGACTTTGAAGCCTGGCCCATAGCCTTTTCCTCACTAAACAGAGGCCTCAGGCCCACATCCTTGTTTAGGCCTGCTAAGGAATTAGCTAGTAGGTAAAAAGAAATATCGCCAACGCACCAGATATGTTAAAGAGGAAACTTACCATGGTTCTTTGCCTCCCTCAGCCTATTTCCAAATCGCGCCAGCAGCATTTGGCATAAGTGGAGGTCGAAGCTAGCTTGTAGACCCAGCTCTCGAGGCATCCAAGCAAACGGTGAAAACATTAGATAAAACAGAAAAGTAGAAAGAAGCATGGAAATCAACAAGCAAATAGCACTTACGTTGCGAGTTCCATTTCTCGGGAAATGGCATCTTCTCCTTCGGGATGAGGTCGATGATCCTCATCCGAACAAATCGGCCCACCCAAACTCGGTCTTTGTCCTCGTTAATGCTCGAGAACAACACCTTCGTTTCCCGGCATTGCTGCTTGATTAACCCCCGAAAGATACGAGGGTTGTATAACCTGATGAGGTGATCGAGGGTGAACGGAAACCTCTCGACTTTGTTGGCGAAGAACCGGATCATGATCACTATACGCCAAAATAAAGGGTGTATTTTGCCTAAAGTCACCTGGTATTGACGGCAAAAATCAATGATGACTGGATCGAGGGGGCCCAACGTAAAAGGATAGGTGTAAACACTTAGATACACTTTCACGTGGGTAGTGATGCTCCCTTCAGAGGATGGGATCTTTATCACTTTGTCCCCCTAGTTACAATCCCTCTTGATTTTCTCGAGAAGATATACCTCGATACATGCTCACATCGACCAGGGACCGATGGAGGTTTCTCTGTTTTGAAGTCGGATTTAAGGACACATGGGTTGGGAACACACTCCTCAGGGAGCGGATCCACCGGCGTTTTATCACAGGCCGGTCGTGAAGAAGAAGAGAAAGTTTTTTCCTTTTGTGTAACCGTTTTGGATGTTTTCGTCATTGTATGGGATGAAGAAAAAGGAAAACAGTAAGGTTTGGTGGTTTGAGACTAGCGGTGAAAACATAAGAAACAATGAAAGAGAAGAACTTGAGAGAGGTAAAAACGTAGAAGCACAGACAAAGGTGAAAGTAAAGTTTGATACGACAAGAAGAAGGCCTATTTATGGATTTGTATTGACGGTTCAACCGCACTAGTGGCCGACCGTCCACTGACGCCCATTAATAGTTTGGGGAACTGTACCGACGGGACGTTTCAGTCACTTCCATCACTTACGTCACGGAGATGTCATCATTTGTCTATCGAGGTCAAAGAAAAATCGAAGGCTCAGTTTGTTTATTCTCATTATAATCCAAGAAACGAGGGGACTATCTATATACGGTAGAAATCGGGACAACCTGATCTCACTATATGATCAAGACTAAGACGTTGCATCGAAGAGCTACGACATTGAGTTCGAGATCGAAGTCCCTTTCGAGATCGATGTCAGTATCTATCGAAGCCAAGGGAGATAGACTCCAAGTAACATCAGGGATAACTTAGTAATGGAAAGAGCGAGATATCCGTGATTTGTCGAGGATCGTGTCGTGAATCTCGGAATGGATCAAATTAGAAGTGGTTAATTAACTATTTGATTTTCTTTTGTAATTAGAGATATACAATAATTAGGATTCCTCTACTATATAAAGAGGAGTTCTAATTATTTGTAAGCATGATTATACACAGAGAAAAAAGCTATACAACTCTTTCTTTCTTGCTCGTTACTGTTCATCAGATTATTCTATCTTAATTGTTCTTATACTGTTATCACCTCGAGGGTACCTTAATCCGAGGCTGAAGCTCTGTTTGCACACTGGTTTGGTTTATTTACAGTTCAATTTTGTTATTTACTTTCTTATTTATCAATTGGTATTGTATAAAATCACATATTCTTAAAACTACAATATAAGTTTAATTGTTATCCAAATTTTAGGGTAAACAACATATCAGGACTGGATGATACAGTGATTTCCAAGAATGACTATAAGATATAGTGACTGATGGCTCTTAGGGACGTTGCTACAAATTTTATTTTAATTTCTTCTTCTTTGTATTTGTAAATATAACGAACTAAGAGCTTATTTCAATGTAAATGGCTTGTAAATGTTCTCTTGTACAAAAAAACAAATTGGTCTGTTGGTTATTCTCTAAAGGCACAACTATGAGAAGTGCATGTGTTGGAATTTGACATGTTTATTTATTGTCTATCAACACAGATTAAGTCAGCTGCATTTCGAATGAAGTTATTTCCAGATGACAATCTTTGTCCTGGTTTGAGCTCTATAAATCATCAGCTTTAAAGGGACATTCTCTGGGTGATTTCTTTCTGGGGTGTAGTCCAGTAATCAATGCAGTGGGTTAATAACCATGAGGTTTTAGGTTGAAATGACGGAGTTACCTAGTATTTATTTCTGGTGGGAGGTAGCAGGAATCCAATTGAATTAGTCAAAGTGCACGCAAGCTGATCCGAACACCACAGTGATTAAAAAAAAGATCTGCTATGGCTAAATCAAATAACTTTTCTTACAGATGCAGTGTTATATTATGATACCAAATGTGTAACACTGCTGCATTCCGTTGAGAAGAATTTTACTAATCTTATCCTCTAAATGTCCCAGCTGGTGCAAGTGAATTGACTATTTTGCCTTTTACTTCAGGGCTCTTCTATTCTTTCCATCCATGTTATCCATTTAGCAACTTCTAGAACAACTATCCGATCTTTGCACATCCTGTTTCTATTTCCTAGTGACTTCCAACACCTAGTCCTGAGATGCTATTTTTTTCTGATTTTTATTACGTAATATAACTCCGGACAAATTTATCTTATAATAATTCTTCAACGAAAATTTTACCAGGATAAACTTTTGGCTCTAACCTATGAGGCGATGCATTCAAATCTTGTCTATCAGCATATGAATTGTTGAAGTTGTCAATGCCTTAGTTAAGCTATACGTACATCATTCTCTTATTAGATTGTTGAGAAACGTAGATATCTTTTCTTTTCTTCAGTAGGTGACAACAACGATAACATACTCAGTTTAATTATACATAGTGGGGTCTGTGGAGGATAGTATCTATACAGACCTTATCCTATCTTGTGGAGATAGAGAAGTTGTTTCCAATAAACCCTCGGCTCAGGAAGGCATAAGCACAACAGTAATGAAAAGAAAAACAACAAGAAACGACAACAAGAAGTCATGGAAAATCAGTAATACGATGACTGAATGAAAGAAACGATAAATAGTGATAGAAACCTAATACCAACAAAATACGAGAGTATGTACTAATACTACCGGTATGAACAAGGAAAGCACTAGGCTACCTAACCTTCTACCCTAATCTTTGACCTCCACAGATGCCTATCAAGGATCATGTCCTCATCCAGCCGGAGCTTTTGCCATGTCTTGCATAATCACCTCTCCCTAATATTACTTCAGCCAACCTCTACCTCTCCTTGTCCCTCCTAGGCCAACTCTCACACCTCCTACTGGGGCATATGTGTTTCTCCTCCTCATATGTCCAAACTATATAT
The DNA here is from genome assembly GCA_005239525.1 of Nicotiana knightiana. Classification (NCBI taxonomy): domain Eukaryota; kingdom Viridiplantae; phylum Streptophyta; class Magnoliopsida; order Solanales; family Solanaceae; genus Nicotiana; species Nicotiana knightiana. Next base: position 53,091 of record ML381379.1, read on the forward strand.
GTCTCCCTTCCCGCATCTTGTCCTCGTAGGGGCCACACCTACCATGTTCGGAATAACATCATTCTTAATTCCATCTATCCTAGTGTGTCAACACATCCATATCAACATCCTGTTGTGCTTGCTCATCTGAGAAATAAGGGTAGTGATATGATAGGTGCAAGATAGTTATTAAAGGTTGAACTCTATTTGAAATCACTTCTAAATTCTAATGATTTCACGAATCTACTCGACGATTAATTTAAAGGTAAGGTCAAAATTTCTCTCTTGATTAAGTCTGAACTCTACGAGATAAACTAATACGAAGCACTATGAAGATATGCAATAACATGCTAATGGATTAGTCTTTAGGAAAATATCTCTCGAATATTCTCCTAGCTTGATTAATTAATAGTTCAAAAAGCTCTCTCGATTAGCTAGAAGAATCACTAATTTAAACCAAACAAAATAACACAAAGATAATCACCAAAATATTTTTCTTTTTGGTAAATGAACTGATGAACAAATTCGCAATCAATCCAAAGCATCATAAATGAATTTATACAATTAAACTAGATTTAAATCCACAAACAACAATCAAACCACCATATTCGTCAAATCCTAAGGTAAACTACTCTATAACGGTGAAGAAAGTCATCACAAATAAGTTTAAAAATTTAACTGATTAGGAAATTATATTAGATCCCACTTTATTCGTAATTGACTAATTCTCCTCTTTTCTGTATCCACGAGAGATTTTGCGTGCTAGCTCGTGAATGGTTTCATTACGAGTGATTTCGGTACTAATTTTTATGGTACCCATAATACCGATACCGAATAACCCTCAACTTCGGTTGATATCAGAGTCTAAATTTTTAGTGATCTTCTAATATCATTGACACATGTCAAAACTTAGTTAGTCCACGTGGTAAGTCTATTTTTTTTACCTATACTGATAGTCCATTTCCCGGATAATCTCGAATAATTATTTGGGAAGTGTTAAAGAATTTTTTGGCTGGAATGAGAGGAGTATTTGTCACCTCATCCCAAAATTCCGATAACAGGCTGCAGAAATTAAGCGATATGCATTGCTTCCAGTTAATGCTTGAGACACATAGCCTAGTGCAATTGGCTCTATAATTTACAGCAATTTTTTAGGGACTGACGACTCTATGACATCGAAGTGGCAGCCCTATGATTATGGTTCATGATGACATATTTCTCCTATAAATTAGAAACCCGCAAACCATTATTTCTCTTACTAACTTCTTTATATCCATTCATCTCTTTTCTTTTGCGCTTTCTCTCTACTTTGTTCCATGTTTTTCCTTTACTTTACTTTCTTCATTATAGTAATGGCCTCTCAAGACATTGTCCCTATTCTATCTTATAACCCTAAAGCTTATGCTCATCATGCTATCATTGTCGATGAGTTACCAAACATTGAAGTCCCAGTTAGTTAGGTCTAAGAGAATAGGAGAAGACTTTGGAGTCTTGTCACAGAGTAGGTTCCTCAACTACGAGATCCTTTTCTAAGAATAAAGAGAAAGATAAATTGGAGGATATTTCACTGCCTTTTGCTGAACCCTTAATGTCTAAGAATATACCCAAATAATTCAACTTTGTTGCTGACTACGCTCAATTGAACAAGATGGTTGGTTAGAAGGGTGGTCGTAACAATCATGTGAATAATTACCCTTCTATTATTAAATCGGGCACATTTCCATTGTTTAGAAAGATTACCATTGGAAAGAAATTTTCCCTATTAAAGCTCCCGAAGATGATGAACGAATAACCAATTACCGTGAAGGCTACTCATTTGTGTATACCTACCCGTTTACTCTCGGGTTCCAACCTGCAATTGAACCACGGATTGAGGAGTTCTTTCATCATTTCAATGTCTGCTTAGGTCAAATAGGCTCGATGGTTTGAAGAATTGTAGCATGCCTCTATTTCTTACCGAATTTGTTTTCAGTAAACTTAACTCTCCCATCTCCTCTGTCTTTATTCTCCAAAGTTTTTCCCCACAAGGGCGTTTACCCTTAACGCTCGTAGTAAATAAGTCAATGTTGACCTCGAAGCTGATCATGATCGGGGTGGTACAACAAATTCGTAGTTGTTCCCAGATGAGAACTGATTAAGCACGGTGATCATCTGTTCCCTAAGAAGTGGAATTACACTTTTAAGTTCCTTCTAACTTTTCTGGATCACTTTTTCCGGTTATGATCGTAATGATTATGTATATATAATTATTTTTCACAGCCACCGTGAAAATAGTTGGATAAGTCCGCGATTTCCATGGCTAGATTACATAAATTTTATCTTCTGCACCTACAAATCATAGAACATGGAAGTACATTTATGAAATATTTGGGTGGAGAGTAAAATGGTATGCCTCCTTCTCTTTTGAAATATTAGCTTTGTTTTGCCTTTTCGTATATGATCTTTCATTGTGTTTTTGCAAGATTTGGATTTCGAGGATCTCAAACTCGATTTCCAGTTGATAGGCTTGTGGTTAATGAAGCCAATTGAGTGTATTTTAAAGTTTTCTACTTTGAAGAGGAAAATCATAGAAACCTTACTCCGAGCGAGAAGAAGAACCCGTTATTCCTCTCAAGAAGAGAACTATATCTAGCAAAAACAAGTTGAGTTAGGAGGTGATTAGAGCAGTCCCCTAGTCAATCCCACAAGACACAACTTCTCCATGTTGATGAGCGAGATAGCCCTTTTTCTTGTGGTCGAAGTTGTTATCGATGTTGATGAAGTTAATCCCTCACTTGGAGTCAGTTGAAGCCTTGTTTGATGCCAGAGCTGATTTTGGTGGTTCCATTGATGATAACTAAATTTTTGAAGTTCAACATTCTATGCTTCCCCCTTCTTCTTTAACCTGGGGAACACTTTCCAATGTTTCTAACTGGGACTAGGATGTCCCAACTATGGAGGTGAAGATCAACCGCTTTGTGGTTGAGGTTTCTGAAAATATCAACTTCATGAAATGTCCCAACCAGGCAACCCCATGGTTGAAGAAACTAACTGGCCCTCATGAAAAGGAAAAGTTTAACTTTCGTTCAACTACTTGTCTTGTCAATGACACGGTCCACTCCATCCTCTATATTTCCTTACTTTCCTTTCTATTGCACCGTACTTATACTTAATTTTTCAGTATTATTCTTTTGATATTGTAGTGCAATTACTTCTTTTTAGTTGTTGACAAGAATTACTTGGTACGGGGAAGAATTACTTGTTGAAAAAGATTCCCTTCAGCAACATGCTAAGATGGATACTGTAAAACTAGCAATAACTATCACGACCCAATAATCCAACGGAAGGCCGTGATGAACCTAACCTCGATGTCTTGGTAAGCCACACACTAACTTCATCATATCAATAAGACAAGATATAATATTCTGAATTATCATAAATAGTGGAACAAGTGATCAACATAAGCCAAAATGGTAATACATAATACCAACTCCCAAAACCAAGTAGTACATAGCCTTGAGCTCAAACCGAATATATAAAGATATCATAAAGTACAATAATGTTCTGAATGTAAAGCTAACGGTATCCAAGTAAGGGAAGAAGACACCAAGGGTCTGCAGTGTCCATGCAGCACTAACTTGAATCCTCTCGATCAACAAATGAACTCACTCCCTAGGTCCATTTCTACCAACACCTGGGTATGCACAAAACATGTGCAAAAATGTAGTACGAGTACGAGATAACATGTACTCAGTAAGTATCAAGACTAATCTCGGCGAAATAGTGATGAGGTTTAAGTCATGTGATACACACAAATCAAATAACATGTGCAATATACATAATAACTTGGAACAAGAATATAACCAGACGTAATATCATCAACTCAACAAAACATGAGTTATCAACTCAACACAGGTAAATCAGTCTTGACAATCGAATCATCAGTCAATAACAAAGGCATAGAGTATCACGTTAATATTTACATAAAGCATGTAAAAATGCACAAGTCATAAATGCATTTAATCATTGTAAAATCAGGTTAACAATGTCATTAAGGGTCAAAGGCAGGGAAGATATTATACCAAACAAGTTTAAATCAGTTGTATGGAATAAGATTATCATTTGAGCAAGATGTAGTTATACTCAGCTTGTAAAACAATTAACATTCAACATGACTATAACCTAACTTATGAAAGATACTTGATCATAACATATGCAAAAAATGATTTCTTGTGTTTACAAGAGTTGACCTAATTGAGGCTTAGGATGTGATTAATAGTTAAGCACAAACATAAGACTCTCATAGTGATGACTCAAAGAATGCTTGTAGGTTAACAAATACTTATACAAAGAAGGAGAGCATTTAAACACTTAAACTTCACATATTTCAATTAAGTAATGAAAGATAAACTGCGAGCTTTCATGTTTGTTCTAGTTAGGATTGTCAAACAACAACCTTAACAATAAATGCAGAAACAATATGGAATGGATAAAGATCATAGAAAAATTATTAAAAGAAAACCTGAAGCCTATGCAAACATGAAAAGTCATTAAGTCATATTAAGTATCTTAGTCACATAGGCTGTATGATACAGAATAGAAGAAATTAAGGTCACATGACTACTCCATCGATGCTAATTAAAATATGATATCTAATCACATATCAACAACAGGTCATGGCGAACTAGAATTAACAATTATAGACTAATAACAAACCTCGAAACAATTAATAGAAAGACAATAATATGTTCATGATATTCGAATGAAACTATCAAAGATAGAGGGTGGAAGTACACTAACCTTTTCTAGGGAAGCAGACCAAACAAGGTTTCTAACTTAGCCGTACGAAAACCAAAATTTCTAGCTCCTGAGCAATGAAGAAACTCGAAAATAAAGATAAATCAGAAAAGAAACTTACCCTTTTAATTTGTATGAGATTTTTAGACTATTTAGGTCTGGTAGTTATTGTTTGGTGTGATTGCAAATTTTTCTGTGTTGTTAGGTGAGATTAATCAAGGCTTTATTTATAGTGTCATTTAATGACCTAGGGTTTCAAATTCAAGCGTAGGTAGTGGAAAATGACGATTACCAAGTCATGTAAGCATATGCGAGTAAAAAATCAGAGAGACAGAGGGAAATCAGTGAGATTTTTTACTTGAAAGAAGAGATGTTGACCGTTGAAGGCAAAGCCCATCAATCAAAGCTTCAGTGTCTAGAGGTCACTGCGTTTGACCTATCGACCTTGAATAATCATAATGAGACTTTGAGATACGCTCATGCGTGCTCTGATTTGACCAAGCATAAGAGAAATCTGGAGACTTGAAGTTTCACCTTTGAGTCTAGGGTTTCAGATTTGGGGTTTTGGAATCCAATCAGTGAAACAGAAAGCAAATCATAGGCCTCACAGCCTAGGGATAAAGTGAATGATTCTATGAGTTTGTACTTTAGTGAATGAAGACGAAACGATGTTCGATTCTAAGCTCAGAGTCTTGTGCTTCAGATTTGAAGAACAAAAGGGAAAGATCAGCGGGATTCTCGGATAGGGAAGAAAGAGAGGACAATTTGATAAGATATTTCATTACCTTGCACGAATTTGTGCAAGGTGTGTTGATTGATGTTCATGAGAGCTTGATAGAAATGAGAGGGAAAGAGGAATGGGAGGCGGCTGAAGGAGAAGAAATTGATCGAGGGTTAGATGATTGGGGGGAGGCGCGTCTCTGAATTAAGAATTAGGGAATTGATCTGGGTCGTTGATCTTTTAGATCAACGGTTTAGATATTTTGGGGTTAAACTAATTTTGCGGGAAATTTCGGTGGCCGTTGTATATTTATGATCCAACGGTCAAGATTAAAAACTCTGGGCATTTTAAATTAAAGGGAAAATAGAGTTAAAAATCGTGGACCGTTGATCTAAGAAACAGATGGCCCAAATTTATTGTGTTAGTTTTGGAGTGGTAGGACGGGTGACCTGGCAAGATCTCATTGGTTCAATGGGAGTGGCAATGGATTGCCAAAGTGGAGAGCGGAGGAATTGGACCTGGGTCATTTTTGGATTGCTGGGGCATCGAACCAAATCCGATTTAGAAAATAGTCAATTTGTGTTTAGAAATGCAATTGCAATTATAGTCATTTTGTCTTTAACCTCTTTAAAATTATTTTTCAATAAAATATAGTAAAATTATAATTATCAAATATACGACTAATTGTGGTAATAAATTATTCCTAAAATACCTTGTCTTCTAAATTATGACACTTGTTTCAAATTATTAATATATAGTAGCCTATTTAACTAAAATTATGAAATAATTTGTTAAATTAATTATAAAGCCTATTTGTTATGTATAAGAGATTGTTTTAATAATATTAAAATAGTAAGTACATTTGTGATTACATAATACTAGTACTAGGTGATTAATTTCAAAATTAATACTTAATTAATTTGTAAATATATGTATTCATCGATAGAAAATACTTTCAAAATATTTATTGTAAATTATTAAGTACAAGTAAATTAATTTTAAAGAGGAGGGTCAAAATTGACCATCAACAACTAATCATATTTGACCGGAGACGATGAAAGAGTTTCGGACAAACAAATTGATCCAAAGCCAATTTCGTCTCGACTTTAGGCAGACAATGGAGGAATGACACAAAGATTATGAACTGAAGGATTGGGAGTTAAGGAAGATTCTAGGAGGATTTTTTGGAAGTTGGGGCCGAATTCTGGCTTTTAATTTCTTACATACCTCAGCTTTAATGAGGATCAAACCTCATGTAATTATGGAGTGAGGACTTTGAGAAAGCGATGCTCGCAAGAATTTCCCCAGCATTGTATTATGACAATACGGTGAGATGGAGGATTGGGCACTCATGATAGCTTAAATTCTTTGGCTTGACTAGGAGGATTTGAAAATTTGGTGTTCCACTGGTCGTTTCATGCTTGAACTTGGATCCTTAGCCCACTAATAAATTCGTTGTCCCTCATAGCGTTGTAGTTTGGTTTGCTGCTTAGAAAGATTTCCACATTGCGATATTTTTTCTTGAAAAAAATGAAATACACACATACTCATATATTGCAATGCAGAATATATTAAGACGGAATGATGATGCCTAGTTGTCGGCGAGCCATTATATGGGATCGAGATGTTGGGATACTTGAACTTGACTCGATTTGTTAGCCGGGTTGTGTACCATTCAGTAGCCTTCAGAGCATCGAAAGAGTGTCTCTGCTTGTTTGGAGAGCTTGACTTGTAGAGTGTGTCTCTACTTGTTGGGAGAGCTTTGCACTAAAAAGTGTCTCCGCTTGTTGGGAGAGCTTCATTTGTGGAGTGAGTCTCTGCTTGTTAAGAGAGATTTGCACTAAAATATGAAGTATTCTCCGCTTTAGAGAGATTGACATAAAATGTAATTGTGTCTGAAGCTACATGAGCAAAACGTCAAAAAATTCAAGATAATAGCAAAGGAAAAGAAAAACATGCCCAAGAGATATTCTTGACTACGAAGCTAAGTTATGGCCTTCGATTGTCAGAATGTTATGCTACTATTCTAGAACATTATGCAAACAAAACATCAAGGAGAGGAAGTAAGGGTCCCTTCTCGAGATGTTATTGATAGATAAGGAGCCAGTGCGAGACGTAAGTTAAGACAAAGGAAATAACCCAAGAAAGATTACGCAGAATATTGATATGAGGATGGGATAATGAGTAGAGGATACAGACAAATCAATAGATCATGCAAGATAAACCTAGTGAACCCCAACATGGGGAATTCAGTCTCGCAGATATGACATCATGATCCTTAAGAAATATTCAGATAAGATTTGGGATAGTTAAAGGTACCGTATGAGTGTTATGAAAATAAAAGAGAGTGCCACTGAGAAGACAATTAAAATATCATTTCAGAAGAAACCTTACGAGCACATGAGTATGGAGGTAAGTAACTAAGGATAATTATAGGCGAATACGAACATCAAGAATTCCATCAGGTATACGATGTAGTAAGCTCGTAGCCTTGCAAGAGTCAGAGGGTCCTCCCTAGGTGCTATAATAAAAGACTAGCTGAGGAATAAGGAAAAAGGTTTCAACCTAAGCTCAGTGACCTAAAAAGGAAATGGTCTTGTAACAACAGTCTCGCAACAACATTATATGCACTCCATAAGAGAGTGGTACCTACAGTGGCTAATGAATGAGAAGTAAAAATCAAAAGTAATATTCTAGATCATATGAGTTGCACGAAAATTACGGCATATGTGGGAACTAAGATAAGCTAAGTATGCACACAACAAGTGGCAGAACGACCAGGAGAAGTAACAGCTTATGTTTAAACAAAGCTGAGAAGGAATGGAAGAAATTATTCGATCAATGATCCAAACTTAGTTATTTTATGAACGCACTTAAGGTTTCAGAGCATTATCCATGCAACACATATGTTGACAATCATACAACCATAGACGACTTCGGTATAAGTTAAAAAAAGAATTGAGTCCAAGTCATAGACAAAGGATTGAATTGTTAGATGATTGTATCATGAATATTACATAGCGCCCGTGAAAGGCTAAAGTAATAACTAATATCATGATCCATAGATCGTAAGATAACTTAAGCCTACACAAGAGTGATCAGAGGGAAGAAGAAACAAAAGAGTTACATCAACTAAGTAAATCAGGAGTCTGATTATTGGAGCCAGAAAATTATAGACATCATGATTGAGAACATTTCAGAATCACTCTTAATATCAGAAGTACAAGAGAGAAGTAAAATATCCATATTTTATAACGGCTCTATGATAAAGCCAGTTAGAAAAGTACTAGCCTCATAAGAAGTCAGTATGAAGCTCCCACTGAATCGTATATGCACTAGAGGTGCAAGTATTATGATAGAGCTTCAAGTTGTGGATGTGAATTATACCTATGTGGAAGGGAGGTCATAAAAGAGGTAGAAGATGTGAGGCGATATTCTAAGGTAAGTAAGGTAAAGGTGAACAACGTATGAGATACTCAAATGCAGAAGGTTGTGAATAGTCCATATTTCGGCTGGAAGTCTAGAAGTACTAGGATTCAGTATTCGGGAATGATAGCGGCATCGTCACTGGCATATCTTCCAGCCTATAGTTTCTAGGTATCGAAAGGTCCAGTTAAAAGAATAAAAAAAGGTTTGAGACGATATGATGTCTCGTTTGATGTTCCAGAATATTATAAGGTAATCTATGATGCAAGTAAGTTGAAGGAAGGTTGCAAGTAGTATAACTAGCTATGTGTAGGTCGCAAGCTAAAGTATGGTAAAGAGACAAGGTTTTAGGAATACGGGAGTAAGGATAAGAAAAAGGCAAGTGTGAAGGTGGTGAAAATGGATAAGTCCGTGGGATTAAGCCATGAAAACAAGAGGGCTGATAGTTTCTCTAAGTTATAGAAAGTTCAGTATAGCCTAAATGAACTCAAATGGGTCTAAGACTAATAGCATTTAGAAGAGATGAAATGATGCTCTGGTTGTAGTATAAGGTATAATTGTGATATATAAAGGATGACGTTTGGGTCTTTGATTGAGTAATGATTCCATGAGTTGTACAGGATTAAAATACCCACGTAAGGCGAATCACATTGGGATGACTATGATATGAAATAGGGTTATGGAAGTACAATATCGCCCCTAGGTGGATCAGGAAAATCACTTCAATTGTTCCACGATGCAAATCAAGTCTTAGTGGCAACGTATTACGTAAGAAGTTTCAAGTTATTAGTGGTAAATCATAAATAAACAATGGATGGGTAAAAGATACAAAGTAAGAGATGAGATTAGGCCATCAGTATTAAGATGAACAGTCATGGAGATGCATTAAAAGACTTAGCTTTATACATATATGAGAAGCAACAAGAGTAACCTAGAGTTTGGTAGCAAACCTCGGTAACGATAAATCTAAGTAAGAATTATGGTATAGTATGGCCTACTTAGATGTAGTAAAGCTAATGACGCCTAAAGGAACAACTTGACATCATTTTGTATATGTTCACAAAGTGAAGCCTAGAGATTGGCTAAAAGATGGAGGAAAGAGAAGAGAAGAGTCTCATAGACGCACATACAAAGTTAGAGTCGTGCAGGCTGCATGATAGAAGGCAGCAACAGTTACGGGATTAAAAATATTCCGACTACAAGTATGGTGTGAGAAAGAAGCTTAAAGGGGGGAATGCCTTGGCCTTTGGAATTATTCACAAAAGAATTTTCTAGATGGAAAGGAGAGTACTAAAGTATTCAGAAGACATAAGTTATGAAAATGATAAGTACATCAGTCAACATTCGAGGACGAATGTTCCAAAGGGGGAATGATGTTACATCCCGTATTTTCGTACGATAAAGTTTCATACTAGAAGAAGACAATACTCAATTGAATATAAAGTTTCGATAAAGGAGAATACTGTAACTATAATCGATGGGAAGGCCCCTATTGGGCAACCTCTGATCCGATGATAAGTTATATACCGAGCCTACTATGGCCGAGCGCCTATGAGCGAGCCCAGAATGGCCGAGATACAGAGCCTAGTATGGCTGAGTGTCTACGAGAGAGCTTAGTACGACAGAGCAGTTATATATACCGAGCCTTATAAGGCCGGACAACTATTTTACTTACTATATTGAGAAAGTTGAGTCAATATCAGTAGGTGAGCATATCTTCATATTATCTTTGACTCCCAGTTACTTTCAGTTACTATATTATCAGTTCAGTTTCAACTTTCAGTATATTTCCATACATACTCGGTACATTATTTCGTATCGACGTCCATTTTCTGGGGGCGCTGCATTTCATGGGTGCAGGTTCAGTTCAGACAGACCGGTAGACCTCCTCATTAGGTGTTTGCCAAGTTCATCTTGATCGGTAAGCTCCATTCCCTTCGGAGTTGCCGAGTCTAGAGATTTATGTACATCTTGTGTAAATATGTATATATGTTATGAGTAGGTTGGGGCCCTGTTCCAATCATAGTATATCTATCAGTAGAGGCTTGTAGACATATCATGTCAGTTAGTGCACTATGTTGGGCTTGTAGGCCTTTTATGTATATTTTTTTGGTTTGCCAGCCATAGTAGTTATGAAGACATTGTCGATCCAGCTTTATATTGATGTTTAGTCAGCATTCGCAATTGTCTTGCAATGTGTCCCATGGCCAACGTATGACATTATATGTTCAGAGTCCCTTAGTCGCAAGTTGGTACGCAATGATAGGTGAGGCACCGGGTGCTGGTCTCACCCCCCAGGTTCAGGGCATGATAATTATGATGTTATGAATGGTTGAAAGTACTAATAAAGCTATATATATGGTGTGAAAGGTTGTGAGGTGAATGTATTTGTACTTCTATTTCCCTTGTGTGCAAAACGAAAATGTTTAGGGAGTATCGTTAGTCACCGAGGAATGGTAGGTTGAAATAACCTTACCCCAAAACTACACGTGCCGGTGTAGGAGTACGTTGTGATTATTCTCCATATTTGGGATGAGATTAAAGTGATGAGAATGTTCCCCTTAATTGGGATGTGATGATTGATAGCAAATGGTGATGTCAATCCACACGTCATTTTGGTGAGACGACCTAGCCGATCCGGTCGAGATCTGATGCCATGGCCGCACACATGGTGGTGATTGTGATTGTGATTACACCTCCACCCGCACACATTGGGGTGAGGCGGCATATCCGCTTTGTGTAGATACTGTGATTGTGATTGTGACTGTGATTGGATGTCTTAGGTTGAGACGCCCTAGCCGATCGGGCCGTGATCGGACTCCGTGCTAAAATCACAGTGGTATATCGATACTAATGATCTCCCAACCAAAAATAATATTATTTTCGTACTTTGAACGTTTTTCTGTTATAACTTGATGTTTGGATATCATTGATTGTTACTTATTGCTTCCATGGTTTTCCCCTTCTTATATTGGCATTCCATTTTATAACGAGGACATTTAGCTTCAAATACTAGTACTATTCCACATGTAATAACGTCCCTTTTGCCGGGGGCACTGGATCTTCAATGGGTACAGGTGGTTCATCAACGGACGACTGATCTTCAATGGATACAGGTGGTTCATCAATGGACGACTGATCGTCATTAGCAGTTACTCTCTATTCAGCAGGTTTTGGTGAGCCATACTCTGTTCCAGGCCGTATGTCACTTGATGTTGTACTTTATGTTTTGAGTGTAGCCGAGGCCTTATCGATGACACTTCCATATTACTCTTCGGTTGTACATAGAGGCTCCATAGACATAGTGTTGAATATATAGAGGTCTTGGAAGAATCAAACTAGATATGTTGTACTTGTATCCCATGATCCGCTTCAAATTCTGAATGCGTAATATATTTTGAGAATTATGAATGAAGAAACTAATTGTAATGTAATTGGTGTTCTTTATGAAATCCTCCCAATGGTTAATTAATTAAATATATCTTCTCTTTATTCATGGGTGAGTTTGGGTAGGAGGCATAGTACAACTTGATTGACCAGGGTATCTCGGTTGAGCTCCGATCTCCCTACCCGGGGTTGGGGCGGGACAAACTTGGTATCAAGTCTATGGTTTTAACATGTCCTAAGATGTATCGGAGCTGTGTCTAGTAGTATCCTTTTTATTAGTGTGTTGTCAACCACATCTATAATTAGGAGGCTACTTGGACATTTATGAATGTAACCCTTATTTGGTACTCCAGATCGTGCAATAGAGATCAATATAAGAAGCTAATTCCACGTCATTTATCATTTTCCCAGACGAGTGATCCGTGAGAGCGAAGCAGCAGGGAGGGATTGAAAGGACTAGTTGCTAGGGGAAGTGTCCTTGATCCGATCAATCTTACCGTGCCACCGGATGATATGGTGGGAGCACCTAAGAAGTGAAAGAGGGTTGTTGGTACAATTAAGCCGGACTTCTTGATTTGTAAGAAGCACCACTAGGGAAGATGTTGGATGACTCTTGAAATTTGTTATGGTTGTTGAAAGAGGGGGCACAAGAAAAAAATGCCCTAGGTTGGGTACACCATCCTTGTCTGCTTGATAGCACGAAGGAACATTTGGCATCATGTTGTTAGTATACTCAAGAACGTGTTAGGGGTGGCAGACTTAGGCAATTTCAAAGGCCCGTATAGCAAACGGGTAGAGAGATTGTTACTCCCGCCATGAAAGCTTGGAGAATGGATATGGGGGATGATTGTGATGTATGAAAAAGGGTAAATATCAGGTCAGTGGGGCGAGTCACTTTAGTGGACCTCATCGCCGTTGCGTGATATATAGGAGATGTCAATCGGGGGTATGTCACTATGGTACCAATGCATGTTATGGATTTGGATTCAAGGGGAATCAGTTATGGAACTGCCCTATCAACCTAAAGTCACCAAGTAAGTCACTCATTGGTACATCATTATGAACACCACATAATTTTCCTTGTCGTGTATGTACATCTGTATTGAAAAAACTTACATAAATATGGTCGTAACAAGACGCAGAATTACAAAACATTGCATGTACATACTTTAATGAGTCACAATATTCTTGAAGCCACTTTATCACAATTCTCTTCCTTACAATCTCTCGAGGAATTGAGTTATAACCCTAGGCTAATACTTTCCACTTGCTTCCATAAATTCTCAACAAGGGACTATACCTGGTGAATTTATTATAGAACCTTTTGATTCAAATGGATAACATCTACTCACGTGTGTTTATGCATGCACTGCCATAATGTTTACCTTGTGGTATCATATCTAATGTAAGACAACCTAGTGTTGAGATATTTCTTGAGCCACTCTCTTTCTCTCATGTGTATGTGGCTCCTATGGTTCGAGTAGTCAATTTACTCCTTTGTGAATATTATCGTAGACCCTTTTCACCATCTAGTAACATAAGAGCATATTTCAGCGCCTATCATATGGGTACATGTCAATTAAAATGGTCACTTGTCTACGTAAAGTTTCTCAAAAATTTGAAATGCTTTCATAAATTCATCGCAGTAATATCTATTGTTCGCCCATATCAGTATAACCTTCATGTCCACCTAGATCATGCCTCAGTGATTAACTCACTCTGTTCCTAATATTTCAGTTGCCCGTGACATGGCCTGGTATTTCCGTTAGAGAGTTATTATAGTAGAAACATGTCCAGCTCAGAACAAGTGTTCGTTTTCTCCTTACACCTCTACAACGTGTTATGATTGTGTTCCTTAGTTAGTAAATTCACTATGGTGGTTTCCCGATACTTGTTGAATAAACATGAGAGATCACATCCTTCAATACGTTGTTGTAACACTTCCTTTCTCATAAGGATCCTTAATAGGCTCTCTGTCAAGGCCGAATGCATGACGTAATCCCAATATCGAGGTGTCCTAGCTACATGGTTTCACTCGTATATGGTTGAAGTTAAGCAGCGTTACCACGACCATCTGCTCCCCACTTCAGGTGGATGTTCCATATAATGGCACATATCATGGGCATATTGATTTGGAAGACATTTTTCCTATCTCTAGTCCGCTCATATAGGATCAACTATCGGGAAGGGTTAAGCTGTCTGAATGATAATAATCTCACAAGTGTTCAACCTCTTATCCAACCTTATGTGCTCGTGGATTAGATTTCTTGTGTCAATTACTGTTAATACCGTAATGCAACATCTTGTATTTTTAAACTTTTATCACATTCATGGTGTAAGAATCTTCTAATTTGAAATTAAACTAATTTTCCCTACACTCAAGGAGACAATTGGTGTCACGAACTTGGCTATTTCTCCTTAAGACTTACCATGGGAGAACGTGACACATGTGGCAGACTCTAGAGGGGATCCTACAGCCCAAGCGCTATATCACTGCGGCGTGCAGCCCGACCCAATATCGCCGCGGTGTGCAGCCCGATCCATATATCACGGCGGCGTGCCCGATCCATATATCTCTATATTACTGCGGCGTGCAGTACGATCCATATATATTCTCACAATCAGGCCCTCGACCTCACTCAGTCATCAACCTCACAAGCCACTCGGGCGGTTCAGTAAAATCAGGGGACTCAGCCTAAAACAACTTTCATATATTTTAAAATAGAGTAGTGAAACTGAATTAAACAGGAAACAGGAAAATCATGAGTGAGGATATGCTTTCAAATTAAAACAGTGTGAGGATAGTATAAAATACCCTTGAGGGTCAAAATAGTACGGTACAAGGCCCCAAATATGACGTTCAACCTAAATTATAAGAATTATTTCTAAGACATAGCAATTATACAGCTTAAATCAAAATATGCAACTCTATAGTTGCTACGGGACAGACCAAGTCACAATTCCTAACAGTGCACGCCCACGCGCCTGTCACCTAGCATGTGCGTCACCTCAATGAAGTGAAATAGTACGAAATTCTGGGGTTCCATACCCTCAGGTCTAGATTTTCATTCGTTACTTACCTCAATTAAGACAAACACTACTCCGCAATGCCCTTGCCGCTCGACTCGGCCACTAATCGCCCCAAATCTATCCAAAATCAGTATATTATCATTAGTATATGCTAAAGGAACGAAGCCCACATAAAAATTATCAAATTAAATCACAAATCCCGAAATTTCCCAAACCCGTCCCCCGGGCCCACATCTCGGAATCCAACAAAAGTTACAAAACTAGAAACCTCTTTCACTCACGAGTCCATTCATACCGAATTTACAAAAATCCGACCTCGTTTGACCCTTCAATTCCTCAAATTAAAGTATCCAATTTCAAGCCCTAATTTCCCCAATTTTCACCCCTAATTTCTACAATTTTTCTTGCTTAATCAACTAAAATTCATCATAGATACGAGTATTAAGTTTAAAAACTTACCTCAACGACTTCCTCCTTGATTCCCTCTTCAAAACCCTCCAAAAGCTCCAAAAACCGAGTAAAAAATGTGAAGAAATGCCCAAAAAATCGCTAAGTCCACAATTTTATACCTTTTGCCCAGCATTTCCGCACCTACGATCCCAGGAACGCACCTGCAGTCAGATGGTCCGCATCTGCGGATCTCACTTACTCTGCCCATTTCGCACCTGTGCTTACTTCCTCTCACCTGAGGGCACACAGGTGAGATCCCCTCTTCGCATCTGCGATAAAGTCCCAGTCTCCCTTCTCCGCACATGCGGTTCTTCACCGCACCAGCGACTACCGCACCTGCGCTCCCCCTTCTGCAGGTGCGGAACACAAGAATCAGCAGCACCAGCTGCTTTCTTCTATTTCCAACATTCCCGTTAGCCATCCGAAATCATCCCGAGGCCCTCGGGACCTCCCCCAACAACACCGATAGGTCACATATCAATACACGAACTTAGTTGAACCTTCGTAACGCCTAAAACAACATGAAAACACCGATTTAACCCCGAATTCAAGCCTAAGGATTTTTAAACTTCCAAAATTCGCCAACGATGCTGAAACCAACCAAACCACGTCCGAATGACCTGAAATTTTGCACACACGTCACAATTGACACTACGAACGTATTCTAACTTCCAGAATTCCATTCCGACCTCGATATCTAATTTTTCACTGCCAACCGGAAATTGCCAAATTTCCAATTTCGCCAATTCAAGCCTAATTTTACCACGGACCTCCAAATTATGTTCCGAACACACTCCTAAGTCAAAAATCACCTAAAGAAGCTATCCGAAATATAAAAACCCTAATCCGAGATCGTTTACTTATAAGTCAACTTTCGGTTGACTTTTTCCAACTTAAATTCCAAATTAAGAGACTAAGTGTCTCATTTCCCTCAAATATGGTCCGAGCTATAATACCTGATATTTATGGACTAGTACCATGCAAGGTACCATATTACCGTAATAGTATGACGTATGAAGTATATTAAAAATGAGTAGTATTTTAAGTAATTTGAGATAATTCTTAATTATGCGGGTAATTGGTTAATTATCGGGCAACGGGACATTACCTAGTTAATTAATAAATTATGAGTAAGACTAACCCCTCCCCCCCCC
>ML381381.1:0-46661 GCA_005239525.1 Nicotiana knightiana
CATTAAAACTCATAAACTGCGAGGTATATAATGCTTAAAATCACGAATTCTAGCCACACATCATACGCCCAAGTCCAATATTTTATGATGGACCTCCCGAGATTGTCGGAACACTGATCCGGTTCCGTTTACTAAAAATGTTGAACAAAGTTAACTAAAACTAAATTTTAAATTCAAAAAATTTCTATTTCTCATATTTTCACATAAAAGCTCTCTGGTGTTACGCCTGGACTGCGCACACAAATTGAGGTAAATAAAATTAATCTTTTTAAGTCTAATAAGTCTGGAATGGACTCTTAATTTATAAAATAACCCTTTAGGTCATCACAATCTCCACCTCTAAAACAAACGTTCGTCCTCGAACGGACATAGAAAATTACCTGAACTGGAAAACAAGTGGGGATATCTACTCTGCATGTCCGACTCGGACTCCCAAGTACCTGCCTCAACATGCTGACCCCTCGACTGCACTAGAACTGAAGGGTAACTCTTTGACCTCAACTGACGAACTTGCCGGTCAAGAATGGCTACCGGCTCCTCCTCATAAGTCAAATCTTTGTCCAATTGGACAGAGCTGAAATCTAACACGTGGGACGGGTCACCATGATATTTTCGGAGCATAGATACATGAAATACCAGATGAACGAAGGATTACTCCGGAGGCAAAACATGTCTATAAGCTCCCTGTCATGACCCGATTTACCCTCCGAAAGGCATCATGACGCCACCTAGTCTCTATGACTAGGTAAGCCTAATTGCGGAAAAGATATTAAATAAAAACAATAAAATAAAGATGGCATAAAGTAGATCTACTAATGAAAAATCGCCACTCGGCACGTAAAAATTACAACTTCCCAAAACCCGGAATATCACAACAGTCACAAGCTTCTACCACTACTGAAGCTCTAACAAAAACTGGAAAAGTACATAAGAACGTTTCTAAAAGATAGAATGGAAGGAGACTCGGAGGATTCTGCGGACGCGGCAGAAATACCTTGCAATCTCCGGGAATCAGCAGCAGCGACTAACCACGAGGCTGATAGCATGTACCTGGATCTGCACACGAAAAACATGTGCAGGAAAGGGCGTGAGTACACCACATTTGGTACCCAGTAAGTGCCAAGCCTAACCCTGGTCAAGTAGTGACGAGGTCAGGTTAAGGCTCTACTGGATTTCTAAATAAGTCAGTTTAAAATTGTTCAAAAGATAGGTAATGTCTACAGTAAACAGTTTAAGAAAAACAATATAAGTGTGCAGCAAGAAAATCCTCGGCTCAACATAATATATAAGTGGAATCTCCCGGGATACCATCCCGTAGTTCCAAATGAAAATGCAGTACAGGGGTAAAGCTCCTGGAATATGTCTGTAGTCCCAATTTAAATATGCAGTACAGCGGGAAAGCTCCCGGAATACGTCTGTTGTCCCAATTTAAATATGTAGTACAGGGGGAAAGTTCCCAAAATACGTCTGTAGTCCCAATTTAAATATGCAGTACGGGGCGGAAGCTCCCGGAATACGTCTGTAGTCCCAATTTAAATATGAATGCGAATGAATGCCGGATAAGGTTTATTTAAACCGTTCAGGAGAAAAGTCACAAGCAAGACACAGGATAGGACTAACTAAACATGGTGCACATAGTATCAAATAGGAAATTCAGGTAAAACAGGTAGACATGCTCCCTCCTAATCTAAACTACACAATTTTCACATTAAACAGTGAAATAAGAGTGAAATGATTTATGGCATGGAAGGAAAAATGGAATTTTAGCAACAATGGCATGTGCACGTACTCGTCACTTAACGTACAAGACACCCATACAACAAATAGTATCAAAAAAACCTAAGGGGAAGTCCCCAACACAGAGTTAGGCAAACCAGTTACCTCGACTGCTCTACTCAACTCAAAACCACCCTCTTGCCACGAGTGCCTGACTCCGAATGGACCAAATCTATTCAATTCAATTTCATAATGTAAATATGATTATAAGAAATCGACCTAGCTAATTAGTTCAAGGCTAATGCGCGAAATTAGGAAAATTGCCCTAAAAGTCCCTCGGGCCCACGTCTGGGAATCGAGTGAAACTTACAAATTTAGAACACCCATTCACTCACGAACTCACTCGAACAAGAATTATCAAAAACCGACGTCAAAATTTCATTAAATTCTCGGATTTCTATTTGAGGAATCTTCCTCCCATTTTCATGATTTTCACCCAAATTCATTGATTGCATGGAAGAAATTGCTATAGATTAATGATATACAAGTGAAATAAGGTTAGGAATTGTTACCTTTGAATCTTCTCCTCAAAACCCACTCAAAATTGCCTAATCCTGAGCTCCAAATCATTTTTAGAAGATATGAATTTCAAGCCCTCGAATTTGGTATAAACTGCCCAGTGATCCCGCACCTGCGCCCCCTTTGACCGCACCTGCAGAAAATACATTGGAGGTGTGAAAAATCCTTAAGTGGGTTGGAACCGCACCTGCGGTCACTGGGCCGCGTCTACGGAACTCTTGCCGCACCTGCAAGCCTGGCTGACCCATGCTAATTTCGCATCTGCGATGCCCCCCCCCTCCCGCACCTGCTTGTCCGCACTTGTGGCTCCCCTTCCACAAGTGCGAAACACCAGCACCAGCAATGCTTCAGCTAGTTTTTTAATTCAAAACCCATCTCGTTGGATATCCGAAATATCTCTGAGGCCACCGGGACCTCAACCAGACTTACCAACAAGTCCTAATACCTTATCCAAACTTATTCGAGCCTTCAAAACACATCACATAACATCAAAATCACCAAGTATGCATGGATTCAAGCCTAAGAACTTATGAAATTTCCAAATTCTACAATTGATGCTGAAACACGTCAAAACTAGTCCAAATGACCTCGATTTTTACACACAGGTCATAAATGACACTACGGACCTACAGCCACTCTCGGAATTCCATTCCGAGCCCGATGTCAAAATTTCACCTATCGGCCGAAATTCTAACTTTCGCCAATTCAAGCCTAAATCTACTACAGACCTCGAAAACAAATTCTGGACACGCTCCTACCTCCGAAATCACCTAACGGACTTAACGGAGTCGACGAAATCCTATTTCGGACCCGTCTTCCCACAGTTCCAACTACGGTCTGATTTCTAAAGCTTAAACATATATATAGGGACCATGTGTCCAAAAACTCTCCGAAATTCACGACTGATCATTCCGACAAGTCCCAAAAGTAGAAATAAACATAGGGAAAGTAGTTATTAGGGGATCGGGGCACTAACTCTAAAAATGACCGACCAGGTCGTTACATTCTCCCCCTCTTAAGAAAATCATTCGTCCTCGAACGAGTATAGAGACATACCTGAATCTGTGGAAAGATGACGGTACTGACTGCGCATATCATGCTCGGTCTCCTAAGTCGCCTCCTCAACCGGCCGACCTCTCCACTGAACCTTGAATGATACAATATTCTTTGACCTGATTTTCCTGACCTGTCTATCCAATATAGTTACTGGCTCCTCAACATATGATAGATCCTTGTCCAACTGGACTGAACTGAAATCCAAAACATGAGTCGGGTCACTGTGATACTTCCGGAGCATAGAGACGTGGAATACCGAATGAACTCCTGCTAGGTTGGGAGGCAAGGCTAGCTCATAAGAAACCTCCCCAACCCGTCGCAGCCCTCAAAAGGGCCAATAAATCTCAGACTCAGCTTACCCTTCTTCCCGAACCTCATGACGCCCTTCATAGGTGATACCCGAAGCAAAACTTGATCACCAGCCATAAATGCCAAATCACGAACCTTTCAGTCCGCATAACTCTTCTTCCTGGACTGAGTTGTGCGAAGCCTCTCCTAAATTACCTTCACCTTGTCCAAGGCATCCTGGACCAAATCTGTACCCAACAATCGGGCCTCGCCCGGCTCAAACCATCCCACTGGTAGTTGTTATTATAAGAAAACTCTGCAAGTGGAAAGTGTCGGTTCCATGACCCTCTGAAATCCATCACGCAGGCACGGAGCATATCCTCAAGAATCTTAATCGTGCGCTCAGACTGCCCATCCGTCTGAGTGTGAAAGGTTGTACTCAACTCTACCCTGGTGCCTAGCTTCAGCTGAACGGTTCTCCAGAACCATGAAGTGAACTGTGTACCTCTATTTGAAATGATAGATACTGGAATACCATGGAGGCGAACAATCTCCCTGATATAAATCTCTGCCAACCTCTCGGATGAGTATGAAGTCAACACTGGAATGAAATGGGCTGACTTGGTCAGCCGGTCCACAATCACCCAAATAGCATCAAACTTTTTCAAAGTCCGTGGAACTCCAACCACAATGTCCATGGTGATCCGCTCCCACTTCCACTCTGGAAGCTCAATCTGCTGAAGTAACCCTCCTGGCCTCTAATGCTCATATTTGACTTGCTGACAGTTGAGACACTTGGCCACAAACTCCATTATATCCATTTTCATCCTTCTCCACCAATAGTGTTGTCTCGGATCCTGGTACATCTTCGTGGTACCCGGATGAATGGAGTATAGCGAGCTATGGGCCTCCTCAAGAATCATTTCTCGAAGCCCATCCACATTGGGCACACAGACCCAACCCTACATCCTCATCACACCGTAATATCCAATAGTCACATCCTTGGCGTCACCTCACCGAACCTTTTCCTGAAGAACCAGAAGGTGGGGATCATCATACTGGCACTCTCGAATGCGGTCATAAGAGAAGATCGAGCCACCACACAAGCTAAAACTCGACAATGCTCTGAACGATTCAATCTCATGAACTGATTGGCTAAGGACTGAACATCGAAGGCTAATGGCCTCTTAACCGCCAGAAGATATGCCAAAATCTCTGCCCGGCGACTCAAGGCGTCGGCCACCACATTGGCCTTCCCCGGGTGGTATAATATAGTGATGTCATAGTCCTTTAGTAACTCCAACCATCTCCGCTGGCGCAAATTGAGGTCCTTCTGCCTGAACAAGTGCTGCAAACTCCGGTGATCTGTAAAAATCTCACATGGAACACCGTACAAATAAAGACGCCAGTTCTTCAGGGCGTGAACAATCGCTACTAACTCGAGGTCATGAACCAGATAATTCTTCTCATGCACCTTCAACTGTCTGGACGCATAGGAAATCACCCTACCATCCTGCATCAATACTGCTCCAAGTCCAATCCTCGAGGCATCATAATAGACAGTGTAGGACCCCGAACCTATAGGTAACACTAATACTGGGGCCGAAGTCAAAGCTGTCTTGAGCTTCTGAAAGCTCGCCTCACACTCCTCGGTCAACCTGAACGGAGCACCCTTCTGGGTCAGTCTGGTCATAGGTGCTACAATAGATGAAAATTCCTCTACAAAGGGACAGTAGTACCCTGCCAAACCAAGGAAACTGCGGATATCCGGGGTTGATGACGGTCTGGGACAACTTTGCACCACCTCCACCTTCTTCGGATATACTTTGATCCCATCCCAAGACACTATGTGACCCAAGAATTCCACTGAATCAAGCATGAACTCACACTTAGAGAATTTCACATACAATCTCTTCTCCCTCAAAGTCTGAAGCACGGCCTCAGGTGCTGCTCATGATCTTCCCGTGATCGGATACACCATAATGTCGTCAATAAACACAATGACGAAGGAATCAAGGTATGGCCGGAACACACTGTGCATCAAATGCATAAAGGTTGTTGGGGCATTGGTCAGCCCAAATGACATGACAAGAAACCCATAGTGACCATATCTGGTCCTGAAGGCAGTTTTCGGGATGTCCGACTCCCGAATCTTCAGTTGATGATAGCCAGATCGCAAGTCAATCTTGGAGAATACTCTCGAACCATGTAGTTGGTCGAATAAATCATCAATGTGAGGCTAAGGATACCTGTTCTTCATTGTAACCTTGTTCAGTTGCCGATAATCATTACACATACGCATAGAACCATCCTTTTTCTTCACAAATAATACCGGAGCAACCCAAGGTGATACACTAGGTCTGATGAAACCCTTATCAAGAAACTCCTGTAACTCCTCCTTCAACCCCTTCAACTCAGGAGGAGCCATACAGTATGGAGGAATAGAAATGGGCTGAGTGCCCGGCAACAAATCAATGCCGAAGTAAATATCTCTGTCGGGTGGCATACCCGGAAGATCAGCTGGGAATACATCAGGAAAGTCCCCTACTATTGGGACTGACTCAACTAGAGGGGAATCAACACTGACATCTCTCACATAGGCCAAATACGCATCACACCCCTTCTCAACCATCCGCTGAGCCTTAGGAAATGAAATGACCCCGCGGGGAGTATACTCTAAGGTACCTCTCCACTTTAGTCTTGGCAGCGTCATGGTCTTAGCGTGACAACCAAGAATTGTATAATGGGGAGACAACCAGTCCATGCCCAAAATAACATCGAAATCTACCATGTTGAGTAATAATAAATCAGCCATGGTCTCAAAACCACCAAGAGCAATCAAACACGACCGATATACGTAGTCCACAACTAGAGAATCGCCCACAAGACTTGATACATAGATAGGGGACCTCAAAGAATCCCGAGATATCCCTAAATGTGGAGCAAAATAAGAGGACACATATGAATACTTAGAGCCTGGATCAAATAATACTGATGCATCCCTATGGCAGAAAAGGACAATACATGTGTCTGAAGCAATAGCCTCGGAACAGGCTGGAAGGGCATAGTATCTGGTCTGGCCTCCCCTTCTAGGGCGACCTCTACCTCCCCGGCCTTCACCTTGAGCTGACTGAGGAGGTGGAGTGGCTGTTGGGGCTGGAAGAATATCCGGAGGACCCAGCGGAGCATGTGGAGGCTGATAAGACAGTGGAGGTGCACCCCTCTTGGCCCTGGGGCAATCTTTAATCACGTGACGAGAGTAACCACACTAAAAAAAACCCTCAGAGGACGTTGCGACTGAGTCTGAATAGGAGTTGGGCTGGCCGGTAATAGCACCTCGAACTGGAGGAACACTGGATACTGGCGGTGAATAATAGAACTCCTAAGGTCTAAGAGGATCTGGAATACAGCTGGTTGCTAGAAGGGCTGAATGAACAGGGCGACCCACAAAGCCCCTACCGTAATGTGCTGCTGGTGCACGAGCTCCTGAAAAATGGCCAGTCTCTTGAGACCTCTTGGCCTCTCTCTCCTCTCTATTTTGGGCGAACATGCCATATACTATCCTGGAAATACTCACTGCCTGCTGGTAAGTGATGTCCATCTCCAACTCTCTGGCCATACTAGTCCGGATACTAGGGTGGAGTCCCTCAATAAAGCGGCGAACCCGCTCTCTGACTGTGGCAATCAAGGCTGGTGCATGCCGAGCTAACTCACTGAAACAGACTGCATACTCCGACACAGTCATAGAATCCTGGCCCAACTGCTCGAACTATGCGCGCCAAGTATCCCTGAGGTTCTGAGGGACATACTCTCGTAAAAACATCTCTGAAAACTGAGTCCAAGTGACAGAGACTTCCTCGTCCGGATTACTCAGCTCATAGGCCCTCCACTACTGATATGTCGCTCCCCTCAGCTGGAAAGCGGTGAAAGAAACCCCACTGGTATCCACAATGCCCATAGTGCAGAGAATACGATGACACTCCTCAAGAAAATCCAGAGCGTCAACTGAAGCTAGTCCGCTGAAAATAGGTGGGTGGTACTTCTTGTACCTCTCAAGTCTGAGCTGCTCTGCCTCAGAAGCAGCTACCCTGGTCCCATGCTGTACCGGAGCCACTGGGGGCATAGGAATATACTCCGGGGCCTAATCAACTTGCCCCCTCTACTCAGGAGTGCGGGCTGCGGGAGTCTGTGCCCCTCCCCCGGCCTGAGATGTAGCGGGAGCTATGGGAAGTAGTCCATCTTGAGCTAGAGTGATGAACATGCTCATGGACTGAGCTAAAGTCTCCTGCAAGGTTGGAGCAACAATAGGGACCTCATGTGCCAACTCTCCAGCTGGGGATGCTATAGGCTGCTCTGTCGCTGCTCTCGCCGGTGCTCGGGCTGCACCGTATGGTCGCTCCTCTACCCCGACCCCGGCCTCTGGCGGCTCTAGCAAGGAGCTCGGGTGCCTGGTCGTCGATCCTCCCAGTACTGGTTCTCACCATCTGTGGGAAAGAACAGAATAGAATTTTAGAATTTTTGATGTCAATAACTCGCACGATAAGGAAATCACAGAAATATGATTGTTCTCAACAGTTATATAGCCTCCCGAAGATAGATCTGGACGTCTCCATACCGACCCGCGATACCCTAATAAACCGGCTAGTGACTTGTGACTCCTATGAACCTAGATGCTCCGATAACAACTTGTCACAACTCGATTTACCATCCGAAAGGCATCATGACGGCACCTTGTCTCTACGACTAGGTAAGCCTAATTGCGAAAAGGATATTAAATAAAAGTAATAAAATAAAGATGGCATAAAGTAGATTTACTAGTGAAACATCGCCACTCGGCACGTACAAAATGCAACTTCCCAAAACCCGGAATATCACAACTGTCACAAGCTTCTAACACTACCGAAGCTCTAACAAAAAATGGAAAAGTACATAAGAACGTCTCTATAAGATAGAATGGAAGGACACTCGGAGGATTCTGCGGACGTGGCAGAAATACCTTGCAGTCTCCGGGAACCAACAGCAATGACTAAACACGAGGCTGATAGCTCGTACCTGGATATGCACACGAAAGACATTTGCAAAAAAGGGCGTGAGTACACCACATCTGGTACCCAGAAAGTGCCAAGCCTAACCCCGGTCAAGTAGTGACGAGCTTAGGTTAAGGCTCTACTGGATTTCTAAATAAGTCAGTCTAAAATAGTTCAAAAGATAGGTAATGCCTACAGCAAATAGTTTAAGAAAAACAATATAACTGTACAACAACAAAATCCTCGGCTCAACATAATATATATCACAAAGTGGAATCTACCGGGATACCGTCCCGTAATTCCAAATGAAAATGCAGTACAGGGGGAAAGCTCCCAGAATACGTCTGTAGTCCCAATTAAAATATGTAGTACAGCGGAAAAACTCCCGGAATATGTCCGTAGTCCCAATTTAAATATACAATACAAGGGGAAAGCTCGTGGAATACGTCCGTAGTGCCAATTTAAATATGCAGTACAGGGGGAAAGCTCTCGGAATACGTCCATAGTCCCAATTTAAATTTGCAGTACATGGGGAAAGCTCCCGGAATACGTCTGTAGTCCCAATTTAAATATGAATGCGAATGAATGCCGGATAAGGTTTATTTAAACAG
Source organism: Nicotiana knightiana (assembly GCA_005239525.1). Classification (NCBI taxonomy): domain Eukaryota; kingdom Viridiplantae; phylum Streptophyta; class Magnoliopsida; order Solanales; family Solanaceae; genus Nicotiana; species Nicotiana knightiana. The sequence goes on from ML381381.1 coordinate 9,278, forward strand.
TTCAGGAGAAAAGTCACAGGCAAAGACACGGGATAGGACTAACTAAACATGGTGCACATTGTATCAAATAGGAAATTCATGTAAAACAGGTAGACATGCTCCTTCCTAATCTAAACTACACAATTTGCACATTAAACAGTGAAATAAGAGTGAAATCATTTATGGCATGGAAGGAAAAATGGAATTTTAGCAACAATGGCCCGTGCACATACTCGTCACCTCACGTACACGGCGCCCATACAACAAACAGTATCATAACAACCTAAGGGGAAGTCCCCAACACAAAGTTAGGCAAGACACTTACCTCGACTGCTCTACTCAACTCAAAACCATGCTCTTGCCATGAGTACCCGACTCCGAATGGCCCAAATCTATTCAATTCAATTGCATAATGTAAATATCATTGTAAGAAATCGATCTAGCTAATTAGTTCAAGGCTAATGTGCGAAATTAGGAAAATTGACCAAAAACTCCCCTAGGCCCACGTCTCAGAATTGAGTGAATGTTACAAATTTAGAACACCCGTTCACTCACGAACTCACTCGAACAAGAATCATCGAAAACCGACGTCGAAATCTCATTAAATTCTCGAATTTCCATTTGGGGAATCTTCCTCCCATTTTCATGATGTTTCACCCAAATTAATTGATTTCATGGAAGAAATTGCTATAGATTAATTATATACAAGTGAAATAAGGTTATGAATTGTTACCTATGAATCTTGTCCTCAAAACCCACTCAAAATAGCCTAATCCTGAGATCCAAATCGTTTTTAGAAGATATGAATTTCAAGCCCTCGAATTTGGTATAAACTGCCCAGCATCACGCACTTGCGCCCCCTTGGGCCGCACCTGCGGAAAATACATAGCAGGTGCGAAAAATCCTTAAGTGGGCTGGAACCGCACCTGCGATCACTAGGCCGCATCTACGGAACTCTTGCCGCACCTGCAAGCCTGGATGATCCAGGCAAATTCTGCATCTGCGATGCCCCCTCCCCCCCCACACGCACCTGCGTGTCCGCACCTGTGTCTCCCCTTCCGCAGGTGCGAAACACCAGCACCAGCACCAGCAATGCTTTAGCTAGTTTTTAAGTTCAAACCTATCCCGTTGAACATCTGAAACATCTCCGAGGCCCCCAGGACCTCAACCAAACTTACCAACCAGTCCTAATACCTTATAAAAACTTAGTCAAGCCTTCAAAACACATCATTTAACATCAGAATCACTAATTATGCATGGATTCAAGCGTAGAACTTATGAAATTTCCAAAATCTACAACCGATGCTGAAACACATCAGAACTAGTCCAAATGACCTCAATTATTACACACAGGTCATGAATGACACGACGGACCTACAGCCACTCTCGGAATTCCATTCCGAGCCCGATATCAAAATTTCACCTACCGGCCGAAATCGCAGAAATTCTAACTTTCGACAATTCAAGCCTAAATCTACTACAGACCTCGAAAACACATTTGAGACACGCTCCTAACTCTGAAATCACCCAATGGAGCTAACGGGGTCGATGGAATCCCATTCCGGACCCGTCTTCCCACAGTTCCAACTACGGTCCGACTTCTAAAGCTTAAACTCATATATAGGGACTATGTGTCCAAAAAGTCTCTGAAATTCATGACTAATCATTCCGGAAAGTCCCAAAAACAGAAATAAACATGGGGAAAGTAGTTATTAGGGGATCGGGGCGCTAACTCTCAAAATGATCGACCAGGTCGCTACACTACCTCCCCCACTCTATCAAGAATCTCAAATGGTCCGATATACCTAGGGCTCAACTTGCCCTTCTTCCCAAATCATATGACACCCTTCATGGGCGATACTCGATGTAATACTCTCTCCCTAACCATGAATGTCACATCCCGAATCTTACGATCGTCGTAACACTTTTTCCTAGAATGAGCTGCACGAAGTCGATCTTGTATAATCTTGACCTTATCTAAGGCCTCTTGAACTAAGTCTGTACCCAATAACCGAGCCTCTCCTGGCTCAAACCACCCAACTGGCGATCTACGTCGTCTACCATATAATGCCTCATAGGGAGCCATCTGAATGCTCGACTGATAACTATTATTGTAGGCAAACTCCACTAATGGCAAAATTGATCCCAAGAACCTCCAAAGTCAAGAACACAAGCGCGGAGCATATCCTCTAGAATCTGAATAGTACGCTTGGAATGCCCGTCTTTCTAAGGATTAAATGATGTGCTCAACTCAACTCGGGTACCTAACTCCCGCTGAACTGCCCTCCAAAAGTGCGAGGTAAACTGTGTACCTCGATAAGAAATGATAGACACGGGCACACCATGAAGGCGAACTATCTCTCGAACATATATCTATGCCAACCACTCCGAAGTGTAAGTACTTTCCACTTGAATGAAATGTGCTGATTTATCAACATATCCATAATAACCCAAATGACATCAAACTTCCTTTGAGTCTGTGGGAGTCCAACAAGGAAGTCCATAGTGATACGCTCCCACTTCTACTCAGGAATCTCAATGTGCTGAAGTAAACCACAGGGTCTCTGATGCTCATATTTCACCTGTTGGTAATTCAAACAACGAGCAACATAAGCAGCAATATCCTTTTTCATCCTTCGCCACCAATAGTGCTGCCACAGGTCTTGGTACATCTTGGCAGCACCCGGGTGAATATAATACTTAGAACTATGAGCTTCTTCAATAATCAACTCACGAAGGCCATCAACATTAGGCACACATATACGAACATGCATCCTCAAAACACCATCATCTCCAACTATAACCTTCTTGGCACCACCGTGCCAAATTATGTCCCTAAGGACCATCAAGTGCGGGTCATCATCCTGCCGATCTCTGATATGCTCGAATAAGAAAGACCGAGCAACTGTAAAAGCTAGAATATGGCTAGGAAAAATATCTAACCTCACGAACTGATTAGCCAACGTCTGAATGTCTGAAGCTAACAATATCTTACCAACTGGAATACATGCAAGTCTGCCCATATTTAATGCTTTCCTACTCAATACATCGGCCACCACATTGGCCTTTCCCGGATGATACAATATAGTGACGTCATAATCCTTCAATAACTCTAACCATCTCATGTGTCTCAAACTAAGATCTTTTTGCTTGAACAAGTACTGGAGGCTACGATGATTCATGTAAACCTCACATGGCACGCCATAAAGATAGTGCCTCCATATTTTCAATGCATGAACAATGGTTGCCAACTCTAAGTCATGGACAGAATAATTCTTCTCGTGAATCTTTAACTGTCGAGATGCATATGCTATTACCCTTCCCTCTTGCATCTACACCACTCCCAACCCAACACGGGAAACATCACAATATATATCGTGAAAGATCCTGAACCTGAGGGTAAAACCAATACCAGTGCTGAAGTCAAGGCTGTCTTGAGCTTTTGGAAGCTCGCCTCACATTCATCCGACCATTTAAATGGGGCACACTTATGAGTCAATCTCCTCATCGGTGCTGCTGTAAATGAGAACCCCTCCACAAAACGACGGTAGTATCCCGCCAAACCCAAGAAGCTGCTGATTTCCGTGGCTGAAGTGGGTCTAGGACAGTTCTTGACTGCCTCTATCTTCTTAGAATCTACCTGAATACCCTCTGCTGATAGGATGTAACCCAAGAAAGCTACTAAATCTAATCAGAATTCACACTTCGTAAAATTTGCATACAACTGATTATCCCTCAAAGTCTGGAGTGTTATACGGAGGTGCTGTTCATGCTCCTCCCGACTACGGGAGTATATAATAATATCATCAATGAACACAATTATGAAGGATCCAGATAAGGCTTGAAAACTCGATTCATCAAATCCATAAAAGCTGCTAGGGAATAAGTCAAGCCAAAAGACATCACCAAAAATTTGTAGTGCCCGTACCTTGTCCGAAAGGCTGTTTTAGGAACATCGGACACCCTAATCTTCAACTGATGGTAGCCCGATCTCAGATCAATTTTCGAAAACACACTAGCACCCTAAAGCTGATCAAATAAATCATCAATTCTTGGCAATGCATATTTATTTTTGATAGTAAATTTATTCAACTGCCGGTAATCTATACACATTCTCATCGATCCATCCTTCTTTTTTACAAACAAAATTGGTGCACCCCAGGGCGAGACACTAGGCCTGACGAAACCTTTATCAAGTAGATCTTGCAACTGTTCTTTCAATTCTTTCAATTCTGGTGGGGCCATCCGGTATGGACGAATAGAAATGGGCTGAGTGCCCAAAGCAACATCAATACAAAAACCAATATCCCTATCGGGTGGCATCCCCGATAGATCTGCAGGACACACTTCGGGAAACTCCCGAAAAATAGGCACTGACTCTATTGAAGAAACCTCGGCATCAGAATCATGGATATGATCCAAATAAGCCAAACATCCTTTCTTAACCATGCGACGAGCCTTGGCATAAGAAATCACTCTTCTGGGAGAATGACCAGGAGTCCCTTTCCATTCTAACCGAGGCAATCCCGGAAAAGCTAAAGTAATTGTCTTGGCGTGACAATCCAAGATGGCATAATAAGGTGGCAACCAATCGATGCATAATATGACATCAAAATCGACCATGTCAAGAAGCAACAGGTCTACACTAGTTTCAAGACCCTCACCCTGAACTGCATTACCGGGAGGACCCCTGACAGGTGGTCCTCCACCTCTAACGGGCTGGCCACCACATCTAGTGGGCTGGCCTCCACCTCTAGCATGCTGACCTCCACCTCTAACATTCTGACCTCTACCTCCGACACACTTGACCCCTACCTCTAGCTGGCCAGGCAGAAGGTGCTACAGCTGGTGCCGGAAATGTAACACGATAATTCTAGTACTAAGACTGATTACCCAAACATTTTGGACAAGATCTCCGAATGTGCCCATACTCACCACACCCATAACACCCATCCTGATACTAAGGCTAACCCTGATGAACCTACTGACCACGATGGGCTGGGCAATGCCCTCAATAAATCTCCTAACCCTCTCCCTCTTTGTGGGAAATAAAAGAATAGCATGCCGAGCGAAATCCACAAAATGATTCTCATATTGGGTAACTGTCATGTCGCCCTACTAAAGACGCTCAAACTGACGATGCTTCTCTTCTTTGGTAGTGATAGGCAAAAATTTCTCCAAAAAGAGCTGATAAAACTGATCCTAAGTCAGAGCCGTGACCCAGCTGGTCTAGTAAACAAATAATCCCTCCACCATTTCTTGGCAGAACCAGCCATCTGAAACGCGGCGAATTCGACCCCATTGGTCTCCAAAATACCCATATTACGAAGAACCTCATGACAACTGTCCAGATATTCCCGAGGATCCTCTAAAGTAGCGCTACTGAAGTGAACATTGAAAAGCTTGATGAACCTGTCCAATCTGCACAAAGCATCAGAAGTCATAGCTGCCCCTTCAGCAATCGGGGCTGCAACAACTGCCTGAACTACCTAAATTGTGTTGGTTACTGGGGTCTGGATCTGAGGAGTAGTTTGATAAAGAGTGTGGGTAACAGGAGTCTGGACCCCTCCTCTAGCCTGAGATACGGCTGCTGCAACAGGGAGTGCACCAGTCTGGGCTCCACTCTCCATAAGGCCCACTAATTAGACCAAAGCATCTTGAAGCACCGGGGTAGAAATAAACCCCCCTGGGACCTGAGCTGGTCCAGCTGGAACGGTCTGAGCTGGAGCCCCCCTCCCCCATCAATCACAATCTGGGGCTCCGCAGCTGGGGCTGTAGTATGAGTAGTAGGCTGAGTCATGCCCCTGCCTCGGCCTCTACCCTTAATAGGAGCTCCTGCTACTGGAAGAGTGGATTGTTCGTCAGGCGGAAGAAGAAGCACATGTTCTCGCCATCTGTGAGATAGTAGAAGAGTTCAATCAGTATTTGAGATACCAAGAATCGCAAGACAGAGTAGAAAGAAAAACTGAGTTTGTTTCTAACTTCATAGCCTCTGAGAGATCAGTACAGATGTCTCCATACCGACCCCTCAGACTCTATCAAGCTTGTTCGTGAATTGTGAGACCTATACAACCTAATGCTCTGATACCAACTTATTATGACCCAAATTTCCAACCCACGGGATCGTGATGGCGCCTAACACAATACTTTCTAGGCAAGCCAATGTTAGAAATTTAATTAATCATTTTCTCTTAATATTTACCTATACATAAAAGAACCATTTTAGAGATAAACTAAATCTAATATTTCTCAATAAGTAACTCCATGAATAATAATAATAACCGAATAAATAAGCTGAACCTCGAACTAAATATATATAACCATAAGCCTACCCAGGGTCTGATGTCACAATTCACAAACTACTAAAGACTACTACAATAATGGGCTGAAAGAAGTATATATGTCTGTTTCGAATGAAATAAAACAACAACTATAAAGTGTAGAGAAGACTCCAGGAGTATGCGAACACCAGGAAATCTACCTCTCATCTCCAATGAAAATGCGCAGCTACTAAAATCTCCTAACTCTGGCCGGTACCTGGATCGGCACAAAAGAGTGCAGAGTGTAGTATCAGTACAACCGACCCCATGTACTGAGTAAGTGCCGATCCTAATCTCGACGAATGTCATGACCCCAAATCTAGACCAGTCGTGATGGCGCCTATCGTGGAACTAGGCCAGCCAAAACTACACTCGAATCATAATAAGCTTTCATTTACATCTTTACTATATTGATTAACCATAAAGGTTTCCTTTAAACATTTATAAGATAGTTAAAGTTATAATGAATATTAAATACAACCCCCGAGAACCCGGAGTCACTGGTCATGAGCATCTACATAAATTATACAACTCAAAGAAAATAAACTCTATAATAGTAAACAGGAGAGAGAGCAGGACTGCGGACCAATGCAGCTACCTCGCAAACCTCCGAGAATCTCTAGAACAGATAGACAGCTCACCCTGCCCTAAAACCTGGATCTGCACACAAGTTGCAGGGAGTAATGTGTGTACACCAACTCAGTAGTATTGAAAATAAATCAGGTCTGAGCTGCAAGAAACACATAAAGTCAATGTCATCAAATCACAAGATGCACAACCTTTCTTTCCAACAGCATAACATAGATATATGAAATCATCATGCCTTAAAACCAACTTCAGAAAAATCCTTTAAAGAATGTATATTTTCAACAACTTCAAACCGAAAGATTTAGTATGAAAATGAAATGAATTATATAGAGGCCCCTCGGGAAAAACATATTTCATAAGCTTAGGGTGAAAGTAGTAAAATCATAAGTAGCCCCTCGGGCAAAACATGTATCATAATCAGCCCCTCGGGAATGCCTCACAGTCACTCATAATCAGTCACTCAGCACCTCACAGTCACTCAAGCCTCCCAATCACTCGTCACTCGGCACTCGACACTCGACACTCGGTGCGCTCACTGAGGGTGTGTGAAGACTCCAGAGGGGCTCCTTCAGCCCAAGCGCTAATATCAAACCACCTCATGGCGTATCATATCCTCACAATCAGGACCTCGGCCTCACTCAACAGTACAACTCAAAAATCCTCTCGAGCGAATCAGTAAAACAAGGTACTCGACCCAAAACATCTTTTTTAAATCTCAAAGTAGTGTAAATCAGGCTGAGTTTCGAAAACAGTAAGCACAATGCGGCTGAGTCAAATCACCAATACATAGTGAGGAAAAAAATAGTAAAAATCCCCCAAGGGGTCTAAACAAATCGACACAAGGCCCCAAACACGGCTTATAGCCCAAATATTTCAACAATCTTTAGAACATAATTTAACATAAGGTTTTGAGTAAAATATGCAACTCATTAGTTGCCGCGGAGTGGACCTAGTCCAATTCCAAAACTCAGTGCGCGCCACATACTCGTCATCCGACGTGTGCGCCATTCTAAAATTAGTGAGAAATATGTAGTCCGGGGTTTCATACCCTCGGGACAAGATTTATAACCATTACTTACCTCTACCGGCCACAACACTAATCCACTATGCTCTTGCCTCTGAAATTGGCTCCCGATTGCTCTGAATCTAGCAAAAACCAGTTTAACATCATCAATATATACCAAAGGAACACAACCCAATCGAAGACTATCAAATTATACAAGAATCTCAAAATTCGGCCAAACTCGAACCCCAAGCCCACGTCTCGGAATTCGATAAAATTTGCATCACTAGAATCATCATTCCCTTACGACTCTACCCATACCAAATTTACCAAAATCCGACCTCAATTGCTCGCTCAAAACACCAAAAGAATTTTCCAAAATTTTCTCCCATTTTTCCCAACTTTTCTACTTTAATTCCTCAAATTGCATGGTGAAAATCAAGACAAATTCATGAAATTGAACCAAAAGGGATTGAAGAACACTTACCACAAGAACCCTGCTGAAAAGCTCGTCCAAAATGTCCTTTCCCCGAGCTCTCTAATGGAAAAACAAGTTATGGCCAAGAACCCCCGAAATAGAACTTAAAAACTGATTGCCCAGGCCTCTTTCTTCACTGCGATCGCGGAAGCTCCTACGCGATCGCGAAGAACAAATCTGCTGCCCCATCAAATTACGCTATGCGATTGCAGACATCCACACGCGATCGCGATTCAGCAGGACATAAACCCACGCGATCACAAACCACTCTACGCGATCGCGAAGAACAACGGCTCAGCCCACTCACACGCCCTTTAACTCTATGCGAACGCGAACAACAACAGCACGCGATTGCACTGCACAACAACCTCACACTCACGCGATCTCATATAATAAAAATCCTTCCATCCCCAGCTACGCCTACGCGATCGCGTAGAAGGAAACAAAAAACTCACACCCGCAAAAATCTGCCCAGTTTTCAACCCAAGAGTTGGTCCGTCAACCACCCGAGGCCCTCGAGACGTCAACCAAACATACCAACATATCCCATAACATCATTCAAACTTAGTCGATCCTTAGAAACACCAAAAACAACACAAAAACACAAAAATCACATCAAATTCAAGCCTATGAACCTTGGAACTTCCAAATTTCGCCAACTAAGTCAAAACCAACCAAAACACCTCCGATTGACCTGAAATTTTGCACACATACTCAAAATGACATTACGGACCTGTTCCAACTTCTGGAATTCCATTCCGACCCTGATAGCCTATTTTCCACTGCCGACCGGAAATCGCCAAAAACCAAGTTTCGCCAATTAAAGCCTAATTCTACACCGGACATCAAAACTTCATTTTGAATACACTCCTAAGTCCCAAATCACCTAAGGAAGCTATATGAGCCATAAAATCCGCATTCCGAGTTCGTTAACCAATAAGTCAACTATCACTTGACTTTCTCAACTATTAGGATACCTTGATAGACTAAATGCCTCAATTCTCACCATGACCACTCCAAACCCAAACCAACTGACCTAACACAACAAAAACAGGCTAGAAATATATGAAAAATTCAGAAATGGGGGAAACAGAGCTAAACTCTCGGAATGACCGGTCGGGTCGTTACAACGAAGTAGTGATGAGGCTACGGCGGGGCACTAAAAATATAACCTGTGAGCAATATATAATAAATAAAGAATGAAATAATAATAATATTAAATAACAATAACTTGCAACACTAAATAAAAACAACTCAAATATTTCTTTTCAGATCTCAACTATAATCATGTAACGACCCGACCAATCATTTTGAGCTCTAGCGTGTCGTTCAGCATTTCGAGGCCGTGAGTAGCTCCATTTTAGGTATTATGACTTGTAGGTGTGGTTGGAACTGAATTTGGGGAAGTTTAGAGTTGATTTGGAAAGAAAATTCTCACTTCAGAAGCCTTAAGTTGGAGAAATGGACTAAGATTGGAATTTTGAGTAAACGACCTCCGAATTAGGATTTGAAGGTTTCAGGAGGTTTGTATGATGATTTCGGGTTTTGGATAACCCCGGAGCATTTTGGCGTATATTGTAGAAGTCAGCATTTTTGAAAAAAATTCCTAAGTTTGGCTTGAAGCGCATTTTAGTGATGTTGATGCCCGTTTGGAATTTCGAGTATGGGAATATCTCCGTATGGTGATTATGGAGTTGGGAGCGCGATCGGAATTGAATTTGGATGTCTGTAGGTCATTTTGGAGTCATTTGGCTAAAGATAGAAATTTGAACGTTTTTGAGAAATCTGACCGGAAGTGGAATTTTTGATACCGGGGTCAGAATGTGATTCTGAAAGTTGAAGCAGGTCCGTAATATCAAATATGACTTGTGTGAAAAATTTTAGCTCAATCGGACGAGATTTGATAGGTTTCGGCATAGGATGTAGAAGTTGGAAATTTCTAAGCTCATAAAGTTGGAATTTGGGTGCGATTCATGGTTTCGATGTTGTTTCATGTGATTTGAGTCCTTGAGCAAGTCCTCATTATGTTTTGGAACAGATTGATATAATTGGACGGGGTCCCGGGGTCCTCGAGTGGATACCGGGTGGTTAACAGATCAATATTTCAAGTTGAGAGAAAGCTGAAGTTGCTGGTGTCTGGTGCGACCGCACCTGCGAGATTTTGGCCGCAGGTGCAGACAATGGGGCACAGGTTAGATTTTGGGTTGTAGCTGAGGAAGCCGCACGTGTAGGATATTGGTCGCACCTGCGGGAGCGCATGTGCGTAGGAAGGATCGCAGGTGCGGAATCGAGGTTGGGCAGAATGTTTTAAAACCGGGGTTGTTGGCCATTTCTTCATTTCTTCTTTGGTTTGGTCGATCTTAGGAGGCTTCAAGGAGACGATTTCTTCATGAAATGTCAAGGTAAGTAATTTCTTCATGTTTTCAAAGTTAAATACAAGTATATGCATGGAATTAGACATGAAAATTGGTAGGAAATTGGGAAATCTTAAGGAAACCTAGTAATGGTAATTTGGATTTTTAGCCACGAATTTGAGCATGGAATGTAGAGTAAGTTGTATAATTGAACTACTGGAGCTATGGGTAGATTAAATCTTCGAGAAATTTCGGATTCCGGGCACGTGAGCCCGAGGACATTTTGATCATTTCACTAAGCAGGGTTGGAAAATTATATAATTTGGGATTTTTGCAAATATTAGAGTATGTTTTCATTGGTTTGCCGTTATTTGGATAGTTTTGGGGCGATGTGCGTCCGTTTGGAGTCATCGGAAGGGCTTGGAGGCCGGTTATGGAATTTCGAAGCGAGGTAGTCTCCTTTCTAACATTATGAAGGGGAATTGTCCCCATAGGTGAATTAATTAAGTAGGTGCTATTATTTTTGGGGGCTACGTACGCACGACGTGACGGGAGTCCATGTGTAGCTACTATTATGAAATCTCCGGGTAGCCTACGACCCACTAGCATGCCTTATGTGTTGTACCCGTGATCCCGCGTGTATTACTTGACTGCTAATATAATTGAAATTGTAATTTAATATCTAAAGAAGACTAGAGTTCATTTTCGTAATCAGCTGAAAAGAGAATTATTTTCCTCCATTGATAATTGTATACTTGATAAAGTGATATTATTGAACATTATTCGACTTGGCAAATAAATTTTGAAAAGGGATTTAAACACTATTTTATGGTTTTTAAAAGAGAAATTTGTCATTTATTTGAGTATTTGTTTTCCCGACGTATTCGGGGTGGATTGTTGATTGTGCCTGACTGCATGTAACCGCTTCGCAATTTACATTCCACGAGCAGAGTATTATTTCCCCCACTCTCATTGGAGTGGGTCGTATGCCACGGCGGATTGACAGACGCACTTATGGTTCAGGCCGTTCGACCCTCGGCAGTGCATAGACATGAGTATTTTATTGAGAGGTGGACTTTTGGTACGGGCTGTTCGATCCTCGGCAGTGCACAAAGATGATTATTATGACGGCTCAGGCCGGTTTTCCTTATACAGTATTCGCATGCTAAATTGTTAAATATTTTTCATGGGTTTTTAAGGTGATAAGATATTTGGGGGAAACAAAGAGGAAATTGTTTATTTAAAAATATTTGGGGGAAAATGAGGAAATGGTAACTGTTTGTTTACTTCCAGTATTTACTTGGATTTTTAGTGCCTTATATATATTGATGCTTTACTACCTTTCCATGCCTATCGTGTTCATCTTATGCTGTTAAATAAGTTGTTGGACCCTAGTGAGTGTCTAATTCGACCTCTTGTCACTACCTTTCTGAGGTTAGGCGGGCGACTTACTGAGTACACGTTGTTTTTGTATACATGCTACACTTTATGCGCATTTTTATTGCATAGGTAGTTTCATAGAAATACGACGGATTAGGAGACTTAGGCGAGCTACATCATCCGGAGGCAATCCGCAGCTGACAGAGTCTCCCTTATACTGTATATATTTTTATTTTAAATTTCCTTGTCCAATTTGTATTTCGGACAGGCTTTGTGATGATTGTATAAATTCTTAGAAATTGCTCATGTACTTGTGATACCGGGTTCTGGGGTGTGTTGGGATATATTGCTAAAGTGTAGTATTCAAACCATTGTTTTAATTAACAGATTTTATTTGGTTAATATGTAATAAAGTGAAAGGAAATGTTTTTCATAAATGTTAAAACTGGAAATTTATTTAAATTAATTAGTGATTTGCTTGCCTGACAATGATGTCCGGCACCATCACGACCTTAGGGATTTTGGGTCGTGACAACATGATATCATAGCGCTAGGTTCCCTTAGGTCTCGCGAGTCATGAGAAAGTCTAGTAGAGTCTTGTGGATCAGTACAGAGACATCTATACTTATCTTCGAGAGGCTACAGGGCTGTTAGGAGTACTTCCCTTCTTGCTTCATCATCGTGCCATTTGATTCATTTGAGGCTTATGCCTATGTTAATTCCTACTCAATCTTACGTGTCGCGAAGCGCTTGCTATGAATCAGGAAATTTGAGGAATTGAAATGGTGTTACGGATGTAATTCGAGATGTTTCCATGTGTAATTGGTTGGGCTGTTGGTATGGCCCAGCAAAAGAATAATATCTTGTTCAGCTCAGTAGCTGTGTTTCTAAGAGCCTTAAGGCTATGCTCAGGTAGTGATGATTCTTGCGATTGGTTATCGCACGATGTCGATATGATGATAGAATGTTTGCCCGTATGTTGGGGGTGATGAATGGTTTGAAGGGAGGTCTTCTCAAAGTGTGATTTCGAGATTTCGGTATTTTAGCTCCGGCAAAGGGAAGGCATTTGGATTATGAATGGTCCGGTTGGGGTTGATAAAGTAGTAAGACTTGGTGTCTTCAAGTGAGGTGGGATATCCACCTGTGACGTGAAGACACTGTTGTTTATTGAATGGAATGTGTTAAGTTTGTCGGTGATATGGTTTCTTCGGTTGCGCGGGGTCAGAGTATTGAGAAGAAGTATCGAAGAATGAGGTTGGAATAGACCGTGAGGTGCGGTGGTTCAGTACCAGATAATTGTTGATAATGAAGGCATCTAGAGAAAGATGATCTTCGGAGAGCCTGAAGTCGTGGTGATCTGCTGGTTTGAGAGCTACAGAGAATGATCCTGAAGTGAGGCTAGGCGATGGTTCCATTTCTAGGAGGCAAGGTCTAAGAAGCAGAAGTCGAGCAGTCGCAAAGTGGGGGAGCGACAGCATAGCTTGGAATTTGAAGATACTGTCGCTCTTTTAATGGATGTCCATGAGGAGCGGACATACTAGGAAAGTTGGTAAATGAAGCGGGGCATAGGATGTGGTATTGAAGTCGTAGAGAGTGTGCATTTCAGCGTCGTTGGAAGGTGTCCGCGGGTGATTTCCACAGGTGGGTTATCTCCTGTAAATAGGTTAGCAGTGGCTTGGTTGGCAGGTCTTTATAAGGGATTCTAGTGGCTATTCGGTAGGAGGCAGAATGTGTGAATGATGCTAGGGAATTTGAGTATTTAGGGAGTGCTGGAAAGAGAATTTGGAGGAACTGGACGGATTGGTTGAGCAAGATCATGTTATCAAAGGAGAAAGGATCTCGGTAGGGTCTAGAGTGGTGCAAGGAGTAGCTTCGGGCTAAGTGGGGGAGTCCCACCATCTGTAGTTGGGTTGTAGGATTGTCTTATCATAGGGTTGCGGATTGTCGGCATGTTGGCAAGTTATTACAGCTAAGGGAAAGGAGTAAAATGGTGATTGTGCATGGGATTTGACGAATGTGTGAAAAAGTTGGCCCTTTCGGATTAGAGTTAGGCTTTGGAAGATTCAGAATTTTGCTTAAGGCATAAGTGAGTTGTCTTGGTAGTGACTCAGTCGTCTCGTGTTTTATTCAAATGGGTGTCCATGTGCTAGGAGAGCCTTGGAGTTGATTGTATTCGGGACCAGTCAGAGTGGGTGACTCTCAATAGCAGTCCTAGTGAATTCAAAAGTTAAGGATGCGGTGTATAAGGGTTAGAGGCAGCAGTATGATTAAGAATTTAGCTTTCGTAGCGTAATTTTAGAGAAAGGGAAAATGGTTGTAGTGTTCTATGTTATTTTCCGCGTGTAGGATAGTATTGGAAGAGTGAGAGAAATAAACTCCGTATTGTAGAAAGATTATCAGGAGCGTATCAGACGGGTTGCGGGATTTAGGTTGCATAGTCTCGTGAATCAAGGTCACTCGGGATGAGTGAGGTTTGAGTTTGCTATGAGTTGAAGGAAGTTGCTATTATTCTTGAAGCAATTAAAGATGATTAAAAGAAAATAGATTGATTAGCCATGGTTGAAATGGCACATTTACGACAGTGATCAGTTCCTTCGGTGTGATTAAGTTATGCATGTGGTCTGTGCCGGTGGGTGCGGGGCTTGTCGGCCATCGTAATGGATTTCATGTGGGAGCATTTGAGTGCTATGGCCTGTCAGGTCTAGGCGGATCCCGAAAGAGTTATGGTGGTATAGACTACTACTTAAGGATTTGCATGTTGGGTGATTGTGGGAATTCACTCGTGTGTTGAGATGATACTCTTGAATTGAGTTAAGTAAAAGGTTTCTGTATGATGAAGTGTTCACCCTATTGGTGGTTCAGAAGTTATGATGGAATTTTTGCGCTACCTTATATTGGTATGTTAGGTGCGGTAAGCAGTATGTAACTGAGAGTAAGAATCGAGATTGCGGTTCGGTGTTAATAAAGATGTCATGAGCTCGGAAGAGCAAGAAAAAGGGATTTGAAAGTTCAGAGTAAGTTGGTGTTATCTTCAGTGTCACCTGAGATTGATATTCGGTGGAAGAGGCTTTGTACCCTGGTCATGGGTTCTTGATATGTCTTGTTGCCTTGTGTGGAAGGTCGTGGAAGCATGACCGCGAAAAGATTGTATAAGTGTGACATGTAGTCACTTGATGGATTGAAGATTTGGACTGAGTATAAAGAAGTGCAATGTTGTTTATTTGAGAAGTTATGCGTGAAAGGCGTTGACTTCATTTGGTTGTGGATTGTGGGGTGTTTGTCCCGGATATGATGGTTGTTCTTGCATATTATGAGAGGAAGTGGGTTAATGTAGACCCTGGTAAAGCTATTAGCTTAGTTCGGTGCGAGCAAGGTAGACTCGATGTTTTTGGATGGATTTAAATATGATTATGGGCTCCATAGGAGCCAGGCATGTTCATTTCACTTGACTGCTTTTCCATGGAAAGGCATTAGAGCAGCAGATGTTGTTCCATCTTCGTCAAATTCATGTGATATTGTGAATGTGCCATGTGAGTTGTGAAACCACTTGATGATTTCGTATATATTTAGGTCCCGCGTAGTGATGATGTTATGTGAGCAGGATAGCTCTTGGGATCCAGAGTATATATATATATATATATCGCATCTCAGTCGTGCTTGAGTTTTTGCACTTACCAGTCTCCCCAGGATGGTATTATGCACTTAGCGTGCTTGTGACCGATATTCGGTAATGTGTAATAGTGAGCAATTCAGCTCCGTGTATATTTCCTTAATTGAGTTTTATGATGGGATCGGGTGGAACGCCGCCACGAGTATGTTATTTGGATCGGGTTGCACGCCGCAACAATGTGATGATGTGAAGGGTTAATATATATTTATTTTTCTTATGTTTTACTTCCTATTTTCTGAGAAAAGTTCATACTAGTTGCGTGAGTTGAATGGTCCTTTCCTAAGTCATTTCTTATTTATCATGTTCGAGTTATGGCCTATTGGCGCGATGTGGTATCATGTGAGGCTTTTGGTCATGTTTGGGGTGATTTGTTATCTGAGCAGTTCATACTGGGTGAGACAAGATTATTAGATCAGGGATCAGTGTGATAAGGTTATGTGAAGTGTATATTAAGGACAAATATCATTATTCAGGTTCATAATGAGGCGATGATTCTAGTCAAGATGAGATATTCAGTGATTTGTTAACTTTACAGTTGGTTCTGAATTTCTACACATCTCCTCCGTTATGGTAGTATCGTCAGCATTATAGCAGGTTGTATGTATATATATCATGAGGTGCATTGGGAGCATCAGATTTGTGGAAATTAGGCTATTTAGGTTCAAGGGGGTGTCGTTGTGGTCAGATGATGAGTTATGCGGTGCATGGTGCTGATTCAGCAAAGGTATGCAGTAATGTCCTGGTGTGTCATGTGGTAGTTGATATGGTGTTTATATATTGGAACTAGGCCTGGCAGAGAAAAATCCAGGAATTTGATCAAGCTAATGTACTCAACTGGGTGGTGGTCGCACGGGCAGGTGCTCGTGGTGTTAAACAGTGATTTCAGATAACTCCATAGCAGTTCTTAGCACGTTCGAGGACGAACGTCTGTTTAAGTGGGGGAGAATGTAATGACCCGACCGGTCGTTTTGAGCTCTAGCGCGTCGTTCAGCGGTTTGAGGCAGTGAGCAGCTCCATTTCAGGTATTATGACTTGTAGGTGTGGTCGGAACTGAATTTCGGGAAGTTTAAAGTTGATTTGGAACTAAAATTCTCACTTTAGAAGCCTTAAGTTGGAGAAATGGACTACGATTGAAATTTTGAGTAAGCGACCTCCGAATCAGGATTTGAAGGTTCCAGCAGGTTCGTATGATGATTTCGGGCTTGGACGTATGTCCGGATCGGGTTTTGGATAACCCGGGAGCATTTCGGCATATATTGTAGAAGTCGACATTTTTGAAGAAATTTCTTAAGTTTGGATTGAAGCACATATAAGTGACGTTGATGTCCGTTTGGAATTATAGTCTGTCAATAGCTCCGTAGGGTGATTCTGGAGTTGGGAGCGCGATCGGAATTGAATTTGGATGTCCGTAGGTCATTTTGCAGTCATTTGGCTAAATATAGAAATTTTAAGGTTTTTGAGAAATCCGATCGGAAGTGGAAGTTTTGATATCGGGGTCGGAATGTGATTCCGAAAGTTGGAGCAGGTCCGTAATGTTGAATATGACTTGTGTGCAAAATTTGAGGTCAATCGGACGTGATTTGATAGGTTTCGGCATCGGATGTAGAAGTTGGAAATTTCTAAGTTCATAAAGTTGGAATTTGGGTGCGATTCGTGGTTTTGATATTGTTTGATGTGATTTGAGGCCTCGAGCAAGTCCGCATTATGTTTTGTAACAGGTTGGTATAATTGGACGGGGTCCCGGGGGCTTCGGGTGGATTCCGGGTGGTTAACAGATTAATATTTGAAGTTTAGAAAAAGTTGAAGTTGTTGGTGTCTGGTGCAACCGCACTTGCGAGGCTTTGGCCGCAGGTGTGGACAATGGGGCGCAGATGCAATTTTGTGCTGGAGCTGAGGACGCCGCAGGTGCAAGAGATTGGTCGCACCTTCGGAAGCGCAGGTGCGGAGGAAGGATCGCAGGTATGGAATCGAGGCTGGGCAGAATGTTTTAAAATCGGGGTTGTTGGCCATTCTTCATTTCTTCTTTGGTTTGGTCGATCTTGGGAGGCTTCAAGGAGAGAATTTCTTCATACAATGTCAAGGTAAGTAATTTCTTCATGTTTTTAAAGTTAAATACAAGTATATGCATGGAATTAGACATGGAAATTGGTAGGAAATTGGGAAATCTTAAGGAAACCTATAAATGGTAATTTGATTTTTAGCCACGAATTTGAGCATGGAATGTAGAGTAAATTGTATAATTGAACTAGTGATTCTCAATGAAAATGGTGTAGGTGAATTTTGTGAAAAAGGGAAGGATTTAATAGTATCATTGTAGGTGGAAGAAGGCTGTCCACCAAGTGAATGATAAATTTTGAATGAGAATGTGGGCGTTGAAGAATTTCAGCAACATACGAATTTTCTTAATTGTTCTTGACTTAAAAATTACAAGGATGCAAAAGAAAATAGGATTAACAATAACAGCTAACAGCTAACATCAATATATCCTTAAAATGGGTTGAGACAATTCTTAATTATACGGGTAATTTAGTAATTTATCGGGTAACGGGACACTACCTAATTACCTAATAAGTGGATAAAGATTAACATTGCCCACCCCACCCCACGTGGCAGCAAGGCCTTGTCCATATTCATGACCCTTACAATAGAGGGGACAGGTGGCATATTTATATGTGGTTAGTTTTTAGTATAACATAAACCTTGTAAATTTAAAGATGAGTTAATTTAATTGTCGGCAATAGTAGCAGGTCCCGATAGACAGGTCGAGAGTCCTCCAAGTAGGCTATCAGCTAGGCAGAAGATGTTGGTGCGCTCCATTTGCTTCGGAGTTGTTTGTTTGGTTAGTATGATTTACACGTGTATCGTTTGGTATGGCGGGACCCTGTCCCGGCCTTTATGAAAATTTCGTGTTCTTAGAGGCTTGTGATGTCATGTACGTAAAAGATTGTATGGCCATGTTGGCCTATGCTCAGTATACGAGTAGTTATTTTGGTCTTATAGGCCCGTACTTCATACGTATAAGTTTGTATTCCCTCATGCTTTACTCTGGTTCATTACCTATGATAAAATGATATGAAAGATACGTTACGTTGGTACTCGGTTGAGCAAGATACCAGGTAACCGTCGCGGCCCCATCAGTTTGGGTCGTGACAATGTGCATCTGTTTGGAGTCATCGGAAGGGCTTGGAGGCCGGTTATGGAATTTCGGAGCGAGGATTTAAACACTATTTTATGGTTTTTAAAAGAGAAATCTGTCGTTTACTTGAGTATTTGTTTTCCCGACGTATTCAGGGTGGACTGTTGATTGTTCCTGACTACATGTGACCGCTTCGCAATTTACATTCTACGAGCGGAGTCTTATTTCCCCCACTCTCATAGGAGCGGTCCGTATGGCACGGCGGATTGACAGATGCACTTATGGTTCAGGTCATTCGACCCTCGGCAGTGCATAGACATGAGTATTTTATTGAGAGGTGCACTTTTGGTATGGGCCGTTCGATCCTCGGCAATGCACAGAGATGATTATTATGAAGACTCAGTCCGGTTGTCCTTATCCTGTATGCGCATGCTAAATTGTTAAATATTTTTCATGGATTTTTAAAGTGATAAGATATTTGGGGGGAAACAAAGAGGAAATTATTTATTTAAAAATATTTGGGGGGAAATGAGGAAGTGGTAACTGTTTGTTTACTTCCAGTATTTACTTGGATTTTCAGTGCCTTGTTTATATTGCAGCTTTACTACCTTTACATGTCTATCGTGTTCATCTTATGTTGTTAAATAAATTGTTGGACCCTAGTGAGTGTCTAATTCGACCTCTCGTCACTACCTCTCTGAGGTTAGGCGGGCAACTTACTGAGTACACGTTGTTTTTGTATTCATGCTACATTTGTTGTGCATTTTTATTGCACAGGTACTTTCATAGCAATACGACGGATTCGAAGACTTACGCGAGTTGCATCATCCTGAGGCGATCCGCAACTGATAGAGTCTCCCTCGTACTGTATTTATTTTTATTTTAAATTTCCTTGTCCAATTTGTATTTCGGACAGGCTTTGTGATGATTGTATAAATTCTTAGAAATTGCTTATGTACTTGTGACACCGGGTTCTGGGGTGTGTTGGGATATATTTGCTAAAGTGTAGTATTCAAACCATTGTTTTAATTAACAGATTTTATTTGGTTAATATGTAATAAAGTAAAAGGAAATAGTTTTCATAAATGTTAAAACCGGAAATTTATTTCAATTAATTAGTGAGTGGCTTGCCTGACAATGATGTCCGGCGCCATTACGACCTTAGGGATTTTGGGTCGTGACAAATCAACTCCTCAAAATTTCCATGTTTCAATTTAAATCACAGTTAAAATCAGAGTATGAAAACCTTTTTAATAAAATCAGAGTTTTCCAAATCCTTATTTTTGAAAATCAGTAAAACGTAAATATTCTCCCCCTCATCGCTCCTTGATGCGGCGCGCAACCTGCTCCTACCTGTCCACCCTTATTTCTCCTCCCTATATATATTACCCTTATTTCTCCTGTTGTAGCGTGCAACCCGATCCCACCTGTCCACCCTTATCACTCGTTGTTGCGGCGTGCAATCCGCTCCCACCATACAATCACATCACTTTATTTATAAAATCTTTCACAATTCAGGTCAAAGTCTTTCACAATATTTTTGTCTCAACAATTGTAAACAGTAAAATGTACTACTCATAACTTCATCATTTATCATTTCACAAATAAACCAACCGGAATAGATACATATTGTAACACTGACATCCAGCTCAATCCGTATGTAACATAACAAAACCAATAGAACATCCAACACTTCCAAAATACTCAAAACAATACTTAACAATAAGTTAACAAATCCAAATAAATATATAAACATCAATGATCCGGAAACAATTAAGCCCGGAAGCAAAATAATTGGAAACGGAGAAGGGACCATGTTCAACAATAATTTAGTGGTGAAGATACTCGAAACCTCACTTATATACCACACACATGCAAATTCACATAGCATTTAAGTGGGGATTTCTATTCCCTCAAGTCAAGGTTAAACCAAGCACTTACCTCAAGTTCGCAGGCCTCTCACTGCTCAATTACTGCTTTTCCCTTCGTATTCACCTCTAACCCGCTTGAATATAATCATAATTAGTTTAATATAATTAATTTATGCTAAAGGAACTAACTTTACTGAAAAATCATTATTTTCCTAAGTTTTCTAAAAAATCTTAAAACCTGACGCCGGGCCCGCTTGGTCCAAACTCGGGGTTCGGACCAAATTCCATTTACCCATTCACCCCCGAGTCCTAATATGATATTAGTTTCAAAATTCGACCCCAATTCGAGGTCAAAATTCTATTTTTACAAAATTCTCCAATTCTACCCAAACCCCCAATTTCTACCATGAAAATTCTTGATTTTTGATTGAAAAGTGATGCGTAACGACCCGACCGGTCGTTTTGAGCTCTAGCACGTCTTTCAGGAGTTTGAGGCCATGAGCAGATTTATTTCAAGTATTATGACTTGTAGGTGTGGATGGAATTGAATTTCGGGAAGTTTAGAGTTAATTTGGAAAGAAAATTCTCATTTCGGAAGCCTTAAGTTGAAGAAATTTGACAAAGATTGGGATTCTGAGTAAAAGACTTCTGAATCGGGATTTCAAGGTTCCTGCAAGTTTGTATGATGATTTCGGACTAGGACATATGTCCGGATCGGGCTTTGGATAACCCGGGGGCGTTTCGGCGTATATTGTGGAAGTCAGCATTTTTGAAAAAAATTTCTAAGTTTGGCTTGAAGATCATTTCAGTGATATTGATGTCCGTTTGGGATTCCGAGTCTGGGAATAACTTCGTATGGTGATTCTGGAGTTGGGAGCGCGATCTGAAGTGAATTCGGATGTCTGTAGGTCATTTTGAAGTCATTTGGCTAAAGATCGAAATTTGAAGGTTTTTGAGAAGTTTGACCGAGAGTTTGACTTTTTGATATCGGGGTCGAATTCCAATTCTGAAAGTTGGAGCAGGTTCATAAGGCTGAATATGAATTGTGTGCAAAATTTGGGGCCAATCGAACGTGATTTGATAGGTTTCGGCATCGGATGTAGAGGTTTGAAATTTCAAAGTTCATAGAGCTTGAATTGGATTGCGATTCATGATTTCGACGTTGTTTGATGTGATTTGAGGCCTCGAGCGAGTTCGTGTAATGTTTTGGGACATGTTGGTATAATTGGTTAAGGTCCCGAGGGCCTTTGGTGGATTTTGGAAGGTTAACGAAATGAATTTCGGACCAAAGAGTTACTGAAAGTTTCTACAGAAAACTGTTTTGACAGCAACTAGTGCAATCGCGGAGCTGAATTTGGAAGCTTATATCTCGAAATCTATAAGGAATCTGAAAATTTGCAAAACATAAAATTTTCCCCTTGCATTATAGTTTCCAAAAATTAAACCATTTATGATTTGGACATTTTATCAGAAAGTTATGATCGATTAAAGATGGCCGGTGGAGCAGTTTCGACAGAATTTTGTGATGCATGGAGTCGACTTTAGAAGCTCATATCTCGGAATATATAAAGGTTTATATGGTGTACAACCGATAAAATTAAATATCGCCGAGTCTAGTTTCTAAATCTTCAAACTGTTTGTCATTTGGATATTTCTACAAGGAGCTATGGGCATTTTAACAGAAGGTGTACAGCAAGGGAAAATTGTAATAGGATATACAACCTGCACAGCGCAAGTCCAACTCGATGAAGCCTGGGCAGATTGTTTTAAACACGAGTTTTGGCCCATTTCTTTCATTTGGTTTGGACGATTTTGGTGAGCTCAAGGAGGGATTTTCACCAAGCAACACTAGGTAAGTGATTTCTTCCTATTTTTGAGTTAAATATGTGATCTTACATGGATTTAGATATGGAAAATTAGTATAAATTTGGGATTTTTGGGGAAGACCTAGAATTTGGAATTTTGGACTTTTACCATGAATTTGAGCATGAAAATTAGATTAAATTGTATAATTGAGTTAGTAAAGATATGGGTAGAATTTATCTTCGAGAAATTTCGGAATCCGGTCATGTAGGCCCGAGGGCATTTTGGTCAAATTTTCGAGCGGAGTTGGGAACTTATATAATTTGAATTGTTACAAGTATTAGAGTGAATTTTTATTGGTTTCCCCGTTATTTGAATAGTTTTGGGGTGTTGTGCATCAATTGGAGTCGTCGAAAGGGCTTGGAAGCCGGTTATGGAATTTCGGAGCGAGGTAAGTCTCCTTTCTAACCTGGTGAGGGGGAATTGTCCCTATATGTGAACTAATTAAATATGTTCTAATATTTGTGGGGGATACGTATGCACGAAGTGACAGGAGTCCGTGCATATCTACTATTATGTTTATGCCCGGGTAGTCTAGGACCCGAAAGCATGTTTTATTTGCCGTTCTTGTATCTTTGCCGACGAATTTCAAAATGTTTAAACTTTACTGAACTTGGTAAAAATGTATTTGTGGGAAATATTTAAATACTATATTTGTGACCTTTAAAAGAGAAATTTGTCATTTACTTGAGTATTTGTTTTCCCGATGTAGTCGGGGTGGACTGTTTATTGTGCATGACTGTCTGTGATCGCTTCGTAATTTACATTCCGCGAGCAGAGTGTTATTTCCCCCACTCTCATGGGAGCGGGTCGTATGCCACGACGAGATTTAAATATACAGTATGGTTAATATTGTGTGTGCATGTGACCGCTTTGCAATTTACATTCCGCGAGCGGAGTGTTATTTCCCCCACTCTCATGGGAGCGGATCGTACGCCACGGCGAGATTGAAAGATGTAATTATGATTCAGGTCGCTCGACCCTCAGCAGTGCACAAATATGATTTTTATGATGGCTTAGGCCGGTTGTCCTTATTTCGTATGTGCATGTTAAATTGTTAATGATTTCATGGATTTTGAAGTGACAAGATATTTGGGGGAAAATGAAGTAGTAATTATTTATTTAATTCCAGTATTTATTTGAATTACAGTTATCTTTAATGTTTACTGTTTTTTTCATCCTTGTATGCCTATTACTGATATCATATCTTGTTAAATTATTTTGTTGGACCTTAGTTAGTGCCAAGTCGACCTCTCGTCACTACCTCTTCGAGGTTAGGCGGGATACTTATTGAGTACACGTTATTTTCATGCTCATGCTACACTTGTTGTGCATTTTGTTGCGCAGGTACCTTCATAGCAATATGGCTGACTTTGATACTTAGACGAGTTGCATCACTCGGAGACGACCTGCAGTCGGCAGAGTCTTCCTCTATGTATTTTATTCTCATTTTTATTCCTTGTCCAATTTGTATTTCGGACAAGCTTTGTAGAATTTGTAAAATTCTTAGAAATTGCTCATGTACTTGTGTCACCGGGTTCTGGGATCTGTTTGGGATGTATTTTATCAAAATGAAATGTTGGACTGTTATTTTGACTTAACGAACTTTATTTAGTTATTGTGTGTTAAGTGAAAGGTAATGATTTCAAAAATGCTATAACAGGAAATTTAACTTAACCATTTACTGAATGGCTTGCCTGACAGTGGTGTCCGACGCCATCACGAAATTATGGATTTTGGGTCGTGACAACGTGGTATCAGAGCACTAGGTTCCCTTAGGTGTCACGAGTCATGATAATGTCTAGGAGAGTCTTGCGGATTGGTACGAAGACGCCTGTACTTATCTTCGAGAGGCTACAGGGCTGTTAGAAGTACTTCCCCTCTTGATTCCTCATCGTGTGATTCGATTCCTTTGAGGCTTATGCCTATGTTCTTCCTACTCAATCTTATACGTCGCGAAGCGCTTGCTATGAAAGGTGGATTTGAGGAATTGAAATGGTGCTACGGATATGGTGCGAGACATTTTCCATGAGTAGTTGGTTGGGGTTGTTGTTGTTGCCCTGCAGAAGAACATTATGTTGTTTCAGCTCGGTTGTTGTGTTTCTGAGAACTTTGAGGCTATGCTCAGATTGTTATGATTCTTACGATTGGTTATCGCGCGGTGTTGATATGATGGTAGAATACTTGCCCATATGTCGGGGTAATGAATGACTTCAAGGGAGGTCTTCTCAGAGCGTAATTTCGAGATTTTAGTATTTTAGTTCCGACGGAGAAAGGGCAATTGGACTATGAATGTTCAAGTCTGGGGGAATAAAGTACTAAGACTTGGTGTTATCAAGCGAGGTGGAGTTTCATCTGTAATGTGGTATTGTTGTTTTGATCGAATAGAATGTGTTAAGTTCGCCGGTGTTATAGTTCTTCGGTTGCATTGGGTCAAAGTGTTGTAAAGTAGTATTGAAGAAGCGGTTGTCAGAGATCGTGGTGTGTGGTGGTTCAGAACTGAATAGTTATTTCTAATGAAGGTACCTTTAGAAAGATGATCTTCGAAGAGTTTGAAGTCGTGGTGATCTGCTGGTTTAAGAGCTACAGAGAATGATATTGAATTTGACAGCATACGATGAAGGAAGGCATGTGAGAAGTGTCAGGCGGCGACTAAATTTCTAAAAGGCCAAGCGTAAGAAAAGGAAGTCAAATAGTGCTTAAAGGAGTGATGTTAACCAAAGTGGGAGAGCGGCAGCATAGTGGTGAATTAGAAGATATTGTAGCGCATTTAGTAGATGCCCATGAAGGGCGGACGGACTGGTAAAGTTGGTGAATGAGAACAGGCTTAGGATGGTGTATTGATGTTGTAGAGAGTGTGCAGTACAGCGTCGTTGGAACGTGTCAGTTGGTAATTTCCTCATGTGGGTTATCTCTCGTGGTCAGGTTAGGGGTCGTGTAGTTGGCAAGTTTCTGCAAGGAATTCTAGTGGTTATTCGGTGGGAGGCCGAATATGTGAATGATGCTAGGGAACTTGAGTATTTAGGGAATGCCAACAGAAGAATTTAGAAGGATTTTGGTGGGGTCCAGAGTGGTGCAAGGAGTAGCTTCGGGCTAAGTGGGAGAGTCCTATCGCCTGCAATTGGGTTGTAGGATTATCTTCTCATAGGGTTGCGTATTATCGGCGTATTGGCAAGTTATTGCAGCTAAGGGGAAAGGAGTAAAATGGTAATTATGCATGGGATTTGATAAATGTGTTTAAAAGTTGGCCCTATTGGACGAGGGTTAGGCTTTGGAAGATTCAGAATTTATGCTTAAGGCATAAGCGAGTTGTTAAGGTAATGACTCAGTCACGTGCTTCATTGAAAGGGTGTTCGTGTTCTAGAAGAGCCTTGGAGATGATTGTATTCGGGGCCAAGTCAGAGTGGGTGACTCTCAATAGCGGTCCTAGCAAACTCGAAGGTTAAGAATATGGTGTTTAAGGGTTTCAGGCAGTAGTATGATTAAGAATCGAGCTTTTGTAGTATAATTTCTGAGAAAGGGAAAATGGTTGGAGTGTTGTATGATATTTTTCAGCGTGCAGATAGTATTGGGGGAGTGAGAGAAGTAAACTCCGGGGTGTAGAAAGATTATCAAAAGGGTATGAGACATTTTGTGGGATTGAGATAGCATGGTCTCGTGAGTCAAGGCCACTCGGGATGAGTGAGGATTGAGTTTGTTATGAGTTGAATGGGGTTACTATTATTTCTGAGGCGATTAAGGATGATTAAAAGAAGATAGATTGGTTAGCCATGGTTGGAATGGCACATGTGGGACAATGATCAGTTCCTTCAATGTGATTAAGTTATGCATGTGGTTTGTGCCGGTGTGTGCGAGGCTTGTCGGCTGCCGTAATGGATTTATTTGGAAGCATTCACGTATTATGGCTTATCAGGTGTAGACGGTTCCCGGAAGGATCATGCGGGTATAGACTATCCCCTGAGGATTTTCCTATTTTGTGATTATGAGAATTCACTCGTGTGTTGTTATAGTTCTCTTTAATTGAGGTGAGAAAAGAAAAAAAGGGTTTCTATATGAAGGGGTGTTCACCCTATTAGTGGTTCAAGAGTTATGATGGAATTCCTGCGCTATCTCATATTGGCATGCAGGTGCAGTAAGCAGTATGTAATTGGAAGCAAGGATCAAGATTGTGGTCCGGTGTTGACAAGGATGTCATGAGCTCGGGTGAGCAAGAATAAGGGATTTGAATGTCTAGAGTAAGCTAGTATTGTCTCCAGTGTCACCTGAGATCGGTGTTTGGTGAAAGAGGCTTTGTATCCTGGTCATGGGTTCTTGATGTGTTTTGCAGTATTAGTGTGGGCGGTGGTATGTTTGTGCAGACCTTTTACCTCGTGGGAAAGTTCGTGGGAGCATGACCACGGGAAGATCGTATGAGTGTGACATGTAGTCACGTAATGGATTGAAGATTTAGACTGAGTATAAGGAATTGTAATATTGCTAATGTGAGAATTTATGCTTGGGAGGTGTTCCGTTCATTGTGTTGTGGATTATGGGGTGTTTTTCCCGGCTATGATGGTTGTTCCTACGTGTTGTGAGAACAAGTAGGTTATTATGGACCCATGTAAGGCTATTAGCCTAGTTCGGTGCGAGCAAGGTAGACTCGATGTTTGTGGATGGATTTAAAGATGATTATGGGCTCTGTATGAGTCAGGCGTGTTCATTTTGGTATAGCGCTTTTCAGGGAAAGGTATTAGAACAGCAGATGTTTTTCCGTTTTTGTTCATTTCATGTAATATTTTGTTGTGCCGTGTGAGTTGGGAAACAGCTTGATAATTCCTTGTGTGTTGAGATTTCCGGGTAGTGGTGATGTTATGTGAGCCGGATAGCTCCTGAGATTCAGATTAAATATATCGCACCTCCATGGTGCTTGATTTTTTAGCATATGGCTTTATCAGTCTCCCCATGATGGTATTATGCACTTAGCGTGCTTGTGACCGATATTTAGTATTTTGTGGTAATGAGGAATTTAGCTCGGTGTATCTTCTTACGTGAATTTTATGTTATTTGGATCGGGTGGCACACGTCACGGGCATGTTATTTGGATCGGGTGGCACACGTTACGGGCATGTTATTTGGATCGGGTTGCGCGCCGCAACAGTGTGATGTTGAGTACAGTCCCCTATATCTATTTTCCTGTATTTCACTTTCTATTTTCTGAGGAGAGTTCATAATAAGTTGCGTGAGTTGAGTAGTCTTTTCCTGAGTCATTTCTTTATGTATCATGTTCGAGTTATAGCCTATTGGTGCGTTGTGGTATCATGTGAGACCGTCGGTCATGTTTGGGGTGATTTGTTATCTGAGCAGTTCATACTGGGTGAGACGAGATTATTGGACCAGAGATCAGTGCAATAAGATTTTGGGAAGTGTATTAAAGGACAAACACCATTGTTTGGTTAGTAATGAGGTGATGATTCTAGTCGAGAGGAGAGATTCAATGTTTGGTTAACTCTGCAGCTGGTTAGGAATTTCTACACATCTCCTCCGTTGTGGTGGTATCGTCAACATTATAGCAGGATGTATGTATATATATTATAAGGTGCATTGGGAGCATTAGATTCGTAGAATTTTGGCTGTTAAGGTTCAGGGAATGTCATGGTGGCTAGATGATGAATTATGCGGTGCATGGTGCTGATTCAGCAAAGGTAAGCAGTTGTGTTCTGGTGTCTCGTGTGGTAGATTGATACAGTGTTCATATATACCGAAAATAGGTCTGGTAGAGAAATTTCAAGTGTTGGAACTCGGTTCTGAGCTTATTGTATGGGTAAAAGAGGATATCTTCAGGTTTGATCAAGATAATGTGCTCAAATGGGTTGTGGTAGCATGGGCAGGTGCACGAGGTGTTAAACAATGATTTTAGATAACTCCAGAGCAGATCTTAGCACGTTTGAGGACGAACGTATATTTTAGTGGGAGAAAATGTAACGACCCGACCGGTAGTTTTGAGCTCTAGAGCGTCGTTCAGCAGTTTGCGATCATGAGCAGCTTTATTTTAAGTATTATGACTTATAGGTGTGGTTGGAATTGAATTTCGAGAAGTTTAGAGTTAATTTGGAAAGAAAATTCTCATTTCGGAAGCCTTAAGTTGGAGAAATTTGACTAAGGTTGGGATTCTGAGTAAACGACCTCTGAATCGGGATTTAAAGGATCCTGCAGGTTCGTATGATAATTTCGTATTTGGGCGTATGTCCAGATCGGGCTTTGGATAACCCGGGAGCGTTTCAGCGTATATTGTGTAAGTCAGCATTTTTGAAGAAATTTCCTAAGTTTGGCTTGAAGCGCATTTCACTGATATTGATGTCTGTTTGGGATTCCGAGCCTAGGAATAGCTTCGTATGGTGATTCTGGATTTGGGAGTGCGATCGGAAATGAATTCCGATATCCGTAGGTCATTTTGAAGTCATATGGCTAAAGATAGAAATTTGATGGTTTTTGAGAAGTTTGACCGAGAGTTTGACTTTTGGATATCGGGGTTGGATTCCAATTTGGAAAGTTGGAGCAGATCCATAAGGTCGAATATAACTTGTGTGCAAAATTTGGGGTCAATCGGACGTGATTTGATAGGTTTCGGCATCGGATGTAGAAGTTTAAAATTTTAAAGTTCATAAAGCTTGAATTGGAGTGCGATTCATGATTTCGACGTTGTTTGATGTGATTTGAGGCCTCGAGCGAGTTCGTATCATGTTTTGGGACATGTTGATATAATTGGTTAAGGTCCCGAGGGCCTCGGGTGGATGTCGGAAGGTTAACGGAATGAATTTCGGACCAAAAAGTTGCTGAAATTTTCTGCAAAAAACTGTTTTAACAGGAACTAGTGCAAGCGCAAAGCTGAATTTTGAAGCTTATATCTCGAAATCTATAAGGAATCTGAAAATTTGCAACACAAAAAAGTTGCGCCCTTGCATTCTAGTTTCCAGAAAGTTAAAACATTCATGATTTGGACATTTTATAAGAAAGTTATGATCGATTGAAGATGGCTGGTGGAGCAGTTTCGACAGAATTTTCTGATGCATGGAGCCGACTTTAGAAGCTCATATCTCGGAATATATAAAGGTTTATATGTTTTACAACCTATCAAATTAAAGTTCTTCGAGTCTAGTTTCTAAATCATCAAACCATTTGCCATTTGGATATTTATAAAAGGCGCTATGGGCGTTTTAACAGAAGGTGTACAGCAAGGAAATATTTTAATAGGATGTACTCATGCTACACTTGCTGTGCATTTTTTTGCACATGTACCTTCATAGTAATATGGCTGACTTCGTGACTTAGACGAGCTGCATCACTCGAAGACGACCCGCAGTCGGCAGAGTCTTCCTCTATGTATTGTATTCTCATTTTTATTCCTTGTCCAATTTGTATTTCGGACAAGCTTTGTAGAATTTGTAAAATTCATAGAAATTGCTCAAGTACTTGTGTCACCGGGTTCTGGGATGTATTTGGGATGTATTTTATCAAAATGGAATGTTGGACTGTTATTTCTACTTAATGGATTTTATTTAGATATTGCGTGTTAAGTGAAAGGTAATGATTTAAAAAATGCTAAAACAAGAAATTTAACTTAATCATTTAATGATTGGCTTTCCTAACAGTGGTGTCCAGCGCCATCACGACCTTATGGATTTTGAGTCGTGAGATGATGAAAAACATTGGGTAATTGAAAGAGAAGAGTTTAGAAATTTTTACCAACACTTTGGGGATGAATTTGTGTAACCAAAATCGCCACTAGGTCTTTGTAGTTCGAAAAATATGAAGAAAGAGGTTCTGCCCGTTTTAAAATCTTATTTTTATATGACTGGGCAGGCCTTCATCACGTTCGCGATGGGTCAGGCCCAATGGCCTTCGTGTTCGCGGGGTCTTGAACACGTTCGCAAAGCTTTGCTTAATTCGGTCATCGCGTTCGGGACCAGGTGGTCGCGTTCGCGTAGAATAAATGCAACTACCTTCCCCAAGTCTCGTTTACACAGTGCATTCGTGTGGCCTGGACGTGTTCGCGAATCTTTAACCCACCAGTGCTCCGCGTTCGCATCCTGAGCTACGCGTTCGCGTCCTGAGCTTCGCGTTCGCATAGAACAAAAATTACTATTTCTCATATTTTCACGCAAAAGCTTTCCGGTTTCACGTCCGGACTGCGCATGCAAATTGAGGTAAATTAAATTAATATTTTTAAGCTCTAGCGCGTCGTTCAGCGATTTGAGGCCGTGAGCAGCTTCGTTTCTAGTATTATGACCCGACGGCGTGATCGGAATTGAATTTCAGGAAGTTTATAGTTGGTTTGGAAAAACAATTCTCATTTCAGAAGCCTTAAATTGGAGAAATGGACTAAGATTGAAATTTTGAGTAAACGACCCCAGAATCACGAATTGAGGGTTCCAACAGGTTCGTATGATGATTTCGGACTTGGGCGTATGTCCGAATCGGGTTTTGGATAACCCGGGAGCGTTTCGGTGCATATTGTGGAAGTTAGCGTTTTAGAAGAATTTCATAAATATGGTCTTGAAGTGCATTTCAGAGTATTGATGTCCGTTTGGGATTCCGAGTTTGGGAATAGCTTCGTGTGGTGATTCTGGAGTTGGGAGCGCGATCGGAACTGAATTTGGATGTCCGTAGGTCATTTCGAAGTCATTTGGCTAAAGATAGAAATTTGAAGGTTTTTGAGAAATCCGACAGGAAGTGGAAGTTTTGATATCGAGGTCGGAATGCAATTCCGGAAGTTGGAGCAGGACCGTAATGTTGAATATGTCTTGTGCGCAAAATTTGAGGACAATCGGACGTGATTTGATAGGTTTCGGCATCAGATGTGGAAATTGGAAATTTTTAAGTTCATAAAGTTGGGATTTGGATGTGATTCGTGGTTTCGATGTTGTTTGATGTGATTTGAGTCCTCGAGCAAGTCCGTATTATGTTTTGGAACATGTTGGTATAATTGGACGAGTCCCGGGGGCCTCGGGTGGATTCCGGGTGGTTAACGGATCAAGTTGAGAGTTTATCAAAGGCTGGAATTGCTATCGGGACCGCACCTGTGAGGATTTGGCCGCATATGCGGCTATGGCACCACAGGTGCGAAGGATTGATGGTTCGGCTGGGAGCGCAGGTGCGATGGTATTTCCACACCTGCGAGGTCGCAGATGCGGCTATGGCACCGCATGTGCGAAGGATTGATGGTCCGGCTGGGAGCGCAGGTGCGATGGTATTTCTGCACCTCCGAGGTCGCAGATGCGGGTTATGGGGAGCAGGTGCGAGGTTGGCATGATTTGAAGAAAGCCGCAGGTGCGGAGGTTTGGTCTCACCTGCGGAATCGCAAGTGCGAGAGTTTGATCGCAGATGCAAAAAATGGCCTAGGGAGAATGTTTTAAAACCGAGAATTTGTGGCCATTTCTTCTTTGGTTTGGTCGATTTTGGAGGAGCTTCAAGAGAGTATTTCTTCATGCAATTTCAAGGTAAGTAATTTCTTCATGTTTTTAAAGTTAAATATAAGTATACGCATGGAATTAGACATGGAAATTAGTAGGAGAATTTGGAAATCTTGAAGAAAGCCTAGAAATGGTGATTTGGATTTTTAGCCAAGAATTTAAGCATGGAATGTAAGGTAAATTTTATGTTTGAACTAGTGGAGCTATGGGTAGATTTTATCTTTGAGAAATTTCGAATTCCGGGCACGTGCGCCCGAGGGAATTTTGGTCATTTCACTAAGCCGGGTTGGGAAATTATATAATTTGGAATTGTTGCAAATATTACAGTATAGTTTTGGGGCATTGTGCATCCGTTTGGAGCCATCGAAAAGGCTTGGAGGCTGGTTATGGAATTTCGGAGCGAGGTAAGTATTCTTTCTAACTTTGTGAGGGGGAATTGTCCCCCTAGGTGAGTTAATTAAGTATATGCTATTAACTTCGGGGGCTATGTACGCATGAGGTGGCGGGAGTCTGTGCGTAGCTACTATTATGCCATGTTCGGATAGTCTAGAACCCACTAGCATGCATTATGTGTTGTACCTATGATCCTGCCTGTAATATTAAACTGATAATATAATCAAAATCGTAATTGAATATCTGAAGAAGACGAGAGTTCATTTTCTTAATCATCTAAAATGAGAATTGATTCCTTTGTGGATAATTGTCTACCTGGTAGGGTTGTATTATGGAATATCATTAAACTTGACAAATGAGTTTCAAAACAAAGATTTAAAAACTATATTTCATGTTCCTTTAAGAAGGATTTAACCACTTTCCTGAGAAAAACTACTTTCTTGATAAAAAAAATACGGATTTATTATGTGGATATGTGTACATATGAGCACCTGAGTCGCATGTATGATTCGTGAGCAGGCTAGGCTTATTGTTTGTATGTATAACCGCGTCGCATGATCGATTCGCGAGCGGCAGATAGATGCATCTATGGTTCGAGCCGTTCGACCCTTCGGCAATGCACAGTTAATTATTGTTGGTCCGCGCTGTTCGAAACTCAGCATTGCTTGTGCCTGATATTTACTGCGTAGTTGCTATGATTTTTGCCTGATTAGTTGCCTGGGATTGTAAGTTGTCAATTGAAATGATAGAGAATTAAACTTATTAAAAGATATTGGAAGAAGTTGTTCCTTCCCGTTGATTAATTGTTATTTGATCAAATCACCCATGTTGATTAATTGTTATTAATATGACGAGGATATAAAGTGTTAAATGTGAACGGAGTTGATAATATTTATTCCTGGTTCTTAATAAATTTCCTACGATAATCACGCTTAGTGTCACACTTGAGTATTCTAAATTGACCTTTAGCAAGTGTCTAATATGACCTCTCGTCACTACCTCTCTGAGGTTAGGCGGGCAACTTACCGAGTACACGTTGTTTTTGTACTCATGCTACACTTGCTGTGCATTTTATTGCACAGGTACTTTCATAGCAATGTGGAGGATTTGGAGACTTAGGCGAGCTGCATCATCCGGAGGAGATCCGCAGCTGACAGAGTCTCCCTCGTACTGTATTTATTTTCACTTTAAATTTCCATTGTCCAATTTGTATTTCAGACAGGCTTTGTGATGATTTTATAAATTATTAGAAAATCCTCATGTACTTGTGACACCGGGTTCTAGGATGTGTTGGGATATATTTTGCTAAAGTGTAATATTTTAACAATTGTTTTACTTAACAGAATTTTATTTAGTTAATATGTAATAAAGTGAAAGGAAATTTTTTTTTCATAAATGTTAAAACCGGAAATTATTTCAATTAATTAATGATTGGCTTGCCTGACAATGTTGTCCAGCGCCATCACGACCTTATGGATTTTGGGTCGTGACAACATGGTATCAGAGCTCTAGGTTCCCGTAGGTCTCACGAGTCATGAGCAAGTCTAGTAGAGTCTTGCGGATCGGTAAGGAGACGTCTATACTTATCTTAGAGAGGCTACAGGGCTATTAGGAGTACTTTCCTTCTTGATTCATCATCGTGCGATTCGATTCTTTTTAGGCTTATGCCTATCTTCATTCCTACTCAATCTTACGCGTCGCGAAGCGCTTGTTATGAATCAGGAATTTGAGGAGTTGAAATGGTGCTACGGATGTAATTCGAGATGTTTCCATGTGTAACTGGTTGGGACTGTTTTATAGCCCTACAAAAGAATAATATGTTAATTTCAGCTCAGTAGCTATGTTTCTGAGAGCGTTAAGGCTATGCTCAGGTAGTGATGATGCTTACGATTGGTTATCGAGCGATGTCGATATGATGATAGAATGCTTGCCCGTATGTTGGGGGTGATGAATGGTTTGAAGGGAGGTCTTCTCATAGTGTGATTTCGAGATTTCGGTATTCTAGTGCCGGCAGAGGAAAGGCATTTGGGCTATGAATGGTCCGGTTGGGGTTGATAAAGTAGTAAGTTTGGGTGTCTTCAAGTGAGGTGGGTTATGCACCTGTGACATGAATTCGTCGTCATTGATCGAATGGAATGTGTTAAGTTTGCCGGTGCTATGGTTTCTTCGGTTGCGTGGGGTCAGAGTGTTGAGAATAAGTATTGAAGAATGTGGGTTGCAGAGACCGTGAGGTGCGGTGGTTCAGTACCGGATAAGTTTTTATAATGAAAGCAGCTAGAGAAAGATGATCTTTAGAGAGCTTGAAGTCGTGGTGATCTACTAGTTTGAGAGCTACAGAGAATGATCCTAAAGTGAGGCTAGGAGGTGGTTCCACCTGAGATTGCTATTCGGTGGAAGAGGTTTTGTACCCTAGTTATGGGTTCTTGATTTGTCTTACAACATAGTATGGCCAGTGGTGGATGGGTAGACTTGTTGCCTTGTCTGGAAGGTCGTGGAAGCATGACCGCGAAAACATTGTATAAAGTGTGACATGTAGTCACTTGATGGATTGAAGATTTGGACTGAGTTTAAAGAAGTGCAATATTTCTTAATTGAGAATTTATGCCTGGAAGGCGTTTAGTTCATTTGGTTATGGATTGTGGGGTGTTTTTCCCGACATTTATGGTTGTTCTCGCGTATTATGAGAGAAAGTGGGTTAATGTGGCCCCAGGTAAAGCTATTAGCCTAGTTTGGTGCGAGCAAGGTAGACTCGATGCTTGTGAATGGATTTAAATATGATTATGGGCTCCGTATGAGCCTGGCATGTTCATTTCAGTAGAGCGCTTTTTCATGGAAAGGTATTAGAAAAGCGGATGTTGTTCCGTCTTCGTCAAATTCATGTGTTATTATGATTGTGCCGTGTGAGTTGTGAAACGGCTTGATAATTTCCTATGTGTTGAGGTCCCGCGTAGTGGGAGATGTTATGTGAGCAGGATTGCTCTTGAGATCCAGAGTGTGTGTGTGTATATATATATATATATATATATATATATATATATATATATATATATATATATATATATATATTGCACCTCATTTGTGCTTGAGTTTTGTAACCTACGACTTTATCAGTCTCCCCAGGATGGTATTATGCACTTAGAATGCTTATGATCGATATTCATTGATTTGTAATAGTGAGAATCAGCGCTGTATATATATCTTCTTATGCAAATTTTATGTGTGGATCGGGTGGCACGTTTCCACGGGTATGTTATTCGGATCAGGTTGCATGCCGCAACAGTGTGATGACAAGTAAGGTTCCTATATTTATTTTCTTATGTTTTACTTCCTATTTTCTGTGAAAAGTTCATATCAGTTGCGTGAGTTGAATAGTCCCTTCCTGAGTCGCTTCTTATTATCATGTTTGAGTTATGGCCTATTGACGCGATGTGGTATCATGTGAGGTTGTCGGTCATGTTTGGGGTGATTTGTTGGATTAGCAGTTCATACTAGGTGAGACGAGATTTTCGGATCAGGTATCAGTGCGATAAGGTTATGTGAAGTGTAAATTAAAGAACAAATACCGTTATTCAGGTTCATAATGAGGTGATGATTCTAGTCAAAATGAGATGTTCAATGATTTGATAACTCTGCAGTTGGGTATGAATTTCCGCACATTTTCTCCGTTGTGGTGGTATCGTCAGCATTATAGCAGGATGTATGTATATATATCGTGAGGTGCATTGGGAGCATCAGATTCGTGGAATTTTGGCTATTAAGGTTCAGGGAACGTCATTGTTGTTAGATGATGAATCTTGCGGTGCATGGTGCTAATTCAGCAAAGGTATGCAGTCATGTTCTGGTATGTTGTCTGGTAGTCGATACAGTGTTTATATATTGGAACTAGGCCTGGCAGAGAAAATTCCAGGTATTGGAACTAGGTTCTAAGCTTATTATATGGATAAAAGAATAAATCTTCTGAATTGATCAAGATAATGTACTCAACTGGGTTGTGGTAGCACGGGCAGGTGCTCGGTGTGTTAAACAGTGATTTCAGATAACTCCAAGCAGTTCTTAGCACGTTCGAGGACGAACGTCGGTTTAAGTGCGGGAGAATCTAACGACCCGACCGGTTTTTTTGAGCGCTAGCATGTCATTCAGCGGTTTGAGGCCGTAAGCAGCTTCGTTTCAAGTATTATGACCCGAGGGTGTGGTCGGAATTGAATTTCAAGAAGTTTAGAGTTGGTTTGGAAAGAAAATTCTCATTTCAGAAGCCTTAAGTTGGAGAAATGGACTAATATTGGAATTTTGAGTAAACAACCCCAGAATCAGGAATTGAGGGTTCCAGAAGGTTCGTATAATGATTTCAGACTTGGGCTTATATCCGGATCGGGTTTTGGATAACCGGGAGCATTTCGGTGAATATTGTGGAAGTTAGCGTTTTAGAAGAATTTTATAAAAATGGGCTTGAATTGCATTTCTGAGTTGTTGATGTCCGTTTGGGATTTCGAGTCTAGAAATAGCTTCGTGTGGTGATTCTGGAGTTGGGAGCGCGATCGGAACTGAATTTGGATGTCCGTAGGTCATTTCGAAGTCATTTGGCTAAAGATAGAAATTTGAAGGTTTTTGAGAAATCCGACAGGAAGTGGAAGTTTTGATATTGAGGTCGGAATGCGATTCCGGAAGTTGGAGCAGGACCGAAATGTTGAATATGTCTTGTGCGCAAAATTTGAGGACAATCGGACGTGATTTGATAGGTTTCGGCATTGGATGTGGAAGTTGGAAATTTTTAAGTTCATAAAGTTGGGATTTGGGTGCGATTCGTTTTTTTGATGTTGTTTGATGTGATTTGAGGCCTCGAGCAAGTCCGCATTATGTTTTGGAATAGGTTGGTATAATTGGACGGGGTCCCGGGGGCCTC
>ML381381.1:46692-63907 GCA_005239525.1 Nicotiana knightiana
CTTAATTGAGAATTTATGCCTGGAAGGCGTTTAGTTCATTTGGTTATGGATTGTGGGGTGTTTTTCCCGACATTTATGGTTGTTCTCGCGTATTATGAGAGAAAGTGGGTTAATGTGGCCCCAGGTAAAGCTATTAGCCTAGTTTGGTGCGAGCAAGGTAGACTCGATGCTTGTGAATGGATTTAAATATGATTATGGGCTCCGTATGAGCCTGGCATGTTCATTTCAGTAGAGCGCTTTTTCATGGAAAGGTATTAGAAAAGCGGATGTTGTTCCGTCTTCGTCAAATTCATGTGTTATTATGATTGTGCCGTGTGAGTTGTGAAACGNTCGCAGGTGCGAATAATGGCCTGGGCAGAATGTTTTAAAACCGAGAATTTGTGGCCATATCTTCATTTCTTCTTTGGTTTGGTCGATTTGGAGGAGCTTCAAGAGAGTATTTCTTCATGCAATGTCAAGGTAAGTAATTTCTTCATGTTTTTAAAGTTAAATACAAATATATGCACGGAATTAGACATGGAAATTATTAGGAGAATTGGGAAATCTTGAAGAAAACCTAGAAATGGTGATTTGGATTTTTAGCCACGAATTTGAGATTGGAATATAGAGTAAATTGTATATTTGAACTAGTGGAGCTATGGGTAGATTTTATCTTCGACAAATTTCGGATTCCGGGCACGTGGGCCGGAGGACATTTTGGTCATTTCACTAAGCGGGGTTGGGAAATTATATAATTTGGAATTGTTGCAACTATTAGAGTATATTTTCATTGGGTTATAATTGTTTGGATAGTTTTTGGGCGTTGTGCGTCCGTTTGGAGTCATCAGAAGGGCTTGGAGGCCGGTTATGTAATTTTGGAGCGAGGTAAGTCTCCTTGCTAACTTTGTGAGGTGGAATTGTCCCCCTAGGTGAATTAATTATGTATATGCTATTATCTTCGGGGTCTACGTACGCACGATGTGATGGGAGTCCGTGCGTAGCTACTAATATGCCATGTCCGGGTAGTCTAGCACCCACTAGCATGCCTTATGTGTTGTATCTGTGATCCTTCCTGTAATATTAAACTGCTAATATAATCGAAATCGTAATTGAATATCTGAAGAAGACTAGATTTCATTTTCTTAATCATCTAAAAACAGAGTTGATTCCTCTGTGGATAATTGGCTACCTGGTAGGGTTATATTATGGAATATCATTAAACTTGACAAATGAGTTTCAAAACAAAGATTTAAAAATTATATTTCATGTTTCTTTAAGAAGGATTTTACCACTTTCCTGAGAAAAACTACTTTCTTGATAAAAAAAAATACGGATTTATTATGTGGATATGTGGATATGTGTACATTTGAGCACCTGAGTCGCATGTATGATTCGTGAGCAGGCTAGCTTTATTGTTTGTATGTATAACAGCGTCGCATGGTCGATTCGCGAGCAGGGCAGATAGATGCATCTATGGTTCGAGCCGTTCGACCATTCGGCAGTGCACAGTTAATTATTGTTGGTCCGCGCCGTTCGAACCTCGGCATTGCTTGTGTATGATATTTACTGCGTAGTTGCTATGATTTTTGCCTGATTAGTGGCCTGGGATTTTAAGTTGTCAATTGAAATGACAGAGAATTAAAGTTATTAAAAGATATTGGAAGAAGTTGTTCCTTCCCGTTGATTAATTGTTATTTGATTAAATCACCCATGTTGATTAANCTGGTAGTCGATACAGTGTTTATATATTGGAACTAGGCCTGGCAGAGAAAATTCCAGGTATTGGAACTAGGTTCTAAGCTTATTATATGGATAAAAGAATAAATCTTCTGAATTGATCAAGATAATGTACTCAACTGGGTTGTGGTAGCACGGGCAGGTGCTCGGTGTGTTAAACAGTGATTTCAGATAACTCCAAGCAGTTCTTAGCACGTTCGAGGANGGATATAAAGTGTTAAATGTGAACGGAGTTGATAATATTTATTCCTGGTTCTTAATAAATTTCCTATGATAATCACGCTTAGTGTCACATTTGAGTATTCTAAATTGACCTTTAACAGGTGTCTAATATGAACTCTCGTCACTACCTCCTTGAGGTTAGGCGAGCAACTTAGTGAGTACACGTTATTTTTGTACTCATGCTACACTTGTTGTGCATTTTATTGCACAGGTACTTTCATAGCAATGTGGAGGATTTGGAGACTTAGGCGAGTTGCATCATCCGGAGGCGATCCGCAGCTGACAGAGTCTCCCTCGTACTGTATTTATTTTCACTTTAAATTTCCTTGTCCAATTTGTATTTCGGACAGGCTTTGTGATGATTTTATAAATTCTTAGAAAATCCTCATGTACTTGTGACACCGGGTTCTAGGATGTGTTGGGATATATTTTGCTAAAGTGTAATATTTTAACCATTGTTTTACTTAATAGATTTTTATTTAATTAATATGTAATAAAGTGAAATGAAATGTTTTTTTTCATAAATGTTAAAGTTGGAAATTATTTCAATTAATTAATGATTGGCGTGCCTGACAATGATGTCCAGAGCCATCACGACCTTATGGATTTTGGGTCGTGACAACATGGTATTAGATCTCTAGGTTCCAGTAGGTCTCACGAGTCATGAGCAAGTCTAGTAGAGTCTTGCGGATCGGTAGGGAGACGTCTGTACTTATCTTCGAGAGGCTACAGGGCTTTTAGGAGTACTTCCCTTATTGATTCCTCATCGTGTGATTCGATTCCTTTGAGGCTTATACCTATCTTTATTCCTACTCAATCTTACGTGTCGCGAAGCGCTTGCTATGAGTCAAAAATTTGAGGAATTGAAATGGTGCTACGGATGTAATTCGAGATGTTTCCATGTGTAACTGGTTGGGACTGTTGTTATAGACCTACAAAAGAATAATATGTTATTTCAGCTCAGTAGCTATGTTTCTGAGAGCGTTAAGGCTATGCTCAGTTAGTGA
Source organism: Nicotiana knightiana (assembly GCA_005239525.1). Lineage (NCBI taxonomy): Eukaryota > Viridiplantae > Streptophyta > Magnoliopsida > Solanales > Solanaceae > Nicotiana > Nicotiana knightiana. Next base: position 49,638 of record ML381381.1, read on the forward strand.
TGATGCTTACGATTGGTTACCGCGCGATGTCGATATGATGATAGAATGCTTGCCCGTATGTTGGGGGTGATAAATGGTTTGAAGGGAGGTCTTCTTAGAGTGTGATTTCGAGATTTTGGTATTCTAGTGCCGGCAGAGGAAAGGCATTTGGGCTATGAATGGTCCGGTTGGGGTTGATAAAGTAGTAAGTTTGGGTGTCTTCAAGTGAGGTGGGATATGCACCTGTGACATGAATTCGTCGTCATTGATCGAATGGAATGTGTTAATTTTTCCGGTGCTATGGTTTCTTCGGTTGCGTGGGGTCAGAGTATTGAGAATAAGTATTGAAGAATGTGGTTGGCAGAGACCGTGAGGTGCGGTGGTTCAGTACCGAATAAGTGTTGATAATGAAAGCAGCTAGAGAAAGATGATCTTCGGAGAGCTTGAAGTCGTGGTGATCTACTAGTTTGAGAGCTACAGAGAATGATCCTGAAGTGAAGCTAGGAGGTGGTTCCTTTCCTAGGAGTCCAGGTGTAAGAAGCGGAAGTCAAGCAGCCGCAAAACGGGGGAGCGGCAGCATAACTTGGAATTTTAAGATATTGTCGCGCATTTAATGGATGTCCACGAGGAGCGGACAGACTAGTAAAGTTGGTAAATGAAGCAGGGCGTAAGATGGGGTATTGAAGTCGCAGAGAACGGGCATTTCAGCGTCGTTGGAAGGTGTCCGCGGGTGATTTCCACGGGTGGGTTATCTCCTGTGAATAGGTTAGCGGTGGCATGGTTAGCAGGTCTCTGTGAGAGGTTCTAGTGGCTATCCAGTAGGAGGCAGAATGAGTGAATGATGCTAGAGAATTTGAGTATTTAGGGAGTGCTAGCAAGAGAATTTGGAAAAATTGGATGGATTGGTTGAGCAAGATCCCGTTATCAAAGGAGAAAGGATCTCGGTAGGGTCTAGAGTGGTGTAAGGAGTAGCTTCGGGCTAAGTGGGGGAGTCCCACCATCTGCAGTTGGGTTGCAGGATTGTGTTATCATAGAGTTGTGGATTGTCAGCGTGTTGGCAAGTTAATACAGCTAGGGGAAAGGAGTAAGATGGTGACTGTGCGTGGGATTTGATGAATGTGTGCAAAAGTTGGCCCGGTCGGGCCAGGGTTAGGCTTTGGAAGATTCAGAATTTTGCTTAAAGCGTAGGTGAGTTGTCAGGGTAGTGACTCAGTCACATGCTTCAAGGAAAAGGGTGTTCATGTGCTAGAAGAGCCTTGGAGTTGATAGTATTCGGGGCCAGTCAGAGTGGGTGACTCTCAATAGCGGTCCTAGTGAGTTCAAAAGTTAAGAACACGATGTTTAAGGGTTTCAGGAAGCAGTATGATCGAGAATCGAGCTTTGTAGAGTAATTTCTGAGGAAAAGAAGGATGGTTGGAATGTTTTATGATATGTTTCAGCATGCAACATAGTATTGGAGGAGTGAGAGAAATAAACTCCGGGTTGTAGAAAGACTATCAGGAGGATATGAGACGGGTCATGGAATTTAGGAAGCATAGTCTCGTGAATCAAGGTCACTCGGGATGAGTGAGGGTTGAGTTTGCTATGAGTTGGAGGAATTTGCTATTATTCATGAGTCAATTGAAGATGATCAAAAGAAAATAGATTGATTAGCCATGGTTAAAATGGCATATTTTCGGCAGTGATCAATTCCTTCGGTGTGATTAAGTTATGCATGTGGTTTGTGCCAGTGTGTGTGGGGCTTGTCGGCCATTGTAATGGATTTCATGTGGGAGGATTTGAGTGCCATGGCCTATCAGGTGTACGTGGATCCCGGAAGGGTTATGGTGGTATAAACTACTACTTAAGGATTTGGATGTTGGGTGATTGTGGGAATTCACTCGTGAGTTGAGATGGTACTCTTGAATTCAGTTAAGTAAAAGGTTTCTATATGATGAAGTGTTCACCCTATTGGTGGTTCAGAAGTTATGATGGAATTTTTGCGCTACCATATATTGGCATGTCAGGTGCGGAAAGCAGTATGTAACCGGAAGTAAGAATCGAGATTGCGATTCGATGTTAATAACGATGTCATGAGCTCGGAAGAGCAAGAAAAAAAAGTGATTTGAAAGTTCAGAGTAAGCTGGTGTTATCTTCCGTGTCACGTGAGATTGATATTCGGTGGAAGAGGTTTTGTACCCTGGTTATGTGTTCTTGATTTGCCTTACAACGTAGCATGGCCAATGGTGGATGGGAAGACTTGTTGCCTTGTGTGAAAGGTCGTGGAAGCATGACCGCGAAAAGATTGTATAAAGTGTGACATGTAGTCACTTGATGGATTGAAGATTTGGACTGAGTTTAAAGAAGTGCAATATTGCTTAATTGAGAATTTATGCCTGGAAGGCGTTTAGTTCATTTAGTTGTGGATTGTGGGGTGTTTGTCCCGGCTATGATGGTTGTTCTCGCGTATTATGAGAGAAAGTGGGTTAATGTGGAACCAGGTAAAGCTATTAGCCTAGTTTGGTGCGAGCAAGGTAGACTCAATGCTTGTGGATGGATTTAAATATGATTATGGGCTCTGTATGATCCAGGCATGTTCATTTCAGTAGAGCGCTTTTTCATGGAAAAGTACTAGAAAAGCGAATGTTGTTCCATCTTCGTCAAATTCATGTGTTATTATGATTGTGTTGTGTGAGTTGTGAAACGGCTTGATAATTTCCTATGTGTTGAGGTCCCGCGTAGTGGGAGATGTTATGTGAGCAGGATAGCTCTTGAGATCCGGAGTGTGTGTATATATATATATATATATCTCACCTCAGTTGTGCTTGAGTTTTGTAGCCTACGACTTTATCAGTCTCCCCATGATGGTATTATGCAGTTAGCGTGCTTATGATCGATATTTAGTAATTTCTAATAGTGAGCAAATCAGCTCCGTATATATATATCTTCTTATGCAAATTGTATGTCTGGATCGGGTGGCATGTTTCCACGGGTATGTTATTCGGATTGGGTTACACGCCGCAACAGTGTGATGACGAGTAAGGTTCCCATATTTATTTTCTTATGTTTTACTTCCTATTTTCTGTGAAAAGTTCATATCATTTGCATGAGTTGAATAGTCCATTCCTGAGTCGTTTCTTATTATCATGTTCGAGTTATGGCCTATTGGTGCGATGTGGTATCATGTGAGGCTGTCGGTCATGTTTGGGGTGATTTGTTGTCTGAGCAGTTCATACTGGGTGAGACGAGATTTTCGGATCAGGGATCGGTGCGATAAGGTTATGTGAAGTGTATATTAAAGAAAAAATACCGTTATTCAGGTTCATAATGAGGTGATGATTCTAGTCAAGATGAGATGTTCAATGATTTGATAACTCTGCAGTTGGGTATGAATTTCCGCACATTTCCTCCGTTGTGGTGGTATCGTCAGCATTATAGCAGGATGTATGTATATATATCGTGAGGTGCATTGGGAGCATCAGATTCGTGGAATTTTGGCTATTAAGGTTCAGGGAACGTCATTGTGGTTAGATGATGAATCTTGCGGTGCATGGTGCTAATTCAGCAAAGGTATGCAGTCATGTTCTGGTATGTTGGGTGGTAGTTGATACTGTAGTTATATATTGGAACTAGGCCTGGCAGAGAAAGTTTCAGGTATTGGAACTAGGTTCTGAGCTTATTATATGGATAAAAGAATAAATCTTCTGATTTGATCAAGCTAATGTACTCAACTGGGTTGTAGTAGCACGGGCAGGTACTCGGTGTGTTAAACAGTGATTTCAGATAACTCCAGAGCAGTTCTTAGCATGTTTGAGGATGAACGTTGGTTTAAGTGCGGGGGAATGTAACGACCTGACCGTTCATTTTGAGCTCTAGCGCATCATTCAGCGGTTTGAGGCCGTGAGCAGCTTCATTTCAAGTATTATAACCCGAGTGCGTGGTCGGAATTGAATTTTAGGAAGTTTAGAGTTGGTATAAAGAGAATTCTCATTTCAGAAGCCTTAAGTTGGAGAAATGGACTAAGATTGGAATTTTGAGTAAACGACCCCAGAATTAGGAATTGAGGGTTCCATAAGGTTCATATGATGATTTCAGACTTGGGCGTATGTCCGGATCGGGTTTTGGATAACCCGGGAGCGTTTCGGTGAATATTGTGGAAGTTATCATTTTAGAAGAATTTCATAAATTTGGGCTTGAAGTGCATTTCAGATTTATTGATGTCCTTTTGGGATTCCGAGTCTAGGAATAGCTTCGTGTAGTGATTCTGGAGTTGGGAGCACGATCGAAAGTGAATTTGGATGTCCGTAGGTCATTACGAAGTCATTTGGCTAAAGATAGAAATTTTAAGGTTTTTAAGAAATCCGACCGGAAGTGGAAGTTTTGATATCAAGGTCGGAATGAGATTTCGGAAGTTGGAGCAGGCCCGTAATGTTGAATATGTCTTGTGCGCAAAATTTGAGGACAATCAGACATGATTTGATAGGTTTCGGCATCAGATGTGGAAGTTGGAAATTTTTAAGTTCATAAAGTTGGGATTTGGGTGCGATTCGTTGTTTTGATGTTGTTTGATGTGATTTGAGGCCTCGAGCAAGTCCGCATTATGTTTTGGAATAGGTTGGTATAATTGGACGGGGTCCCGGGGGCCTCGGGTGGATTCCGGGTGGTTAACGGATCAAGTTGAGAGTTTGAAGAAGGATGGAATTGCTGTCATCTGGTGTGACCGCACCTGCGAGGATTTGGCCGCAGGTGCGGAGCCCCAGGCGCGGCTATGGCACCGCAGGTGCGAAGGATTGATGGTCCGGCTGGGAGCGCAGGTGCAATAATATTTCCGCACCTGCGAGGTCGCAGATGTGGCTATGGCACCGCAGGTGCGAAGGATTGATGGTCCGGCTGGGAGCGCAGGTGCGATGGTATTTCCGCACCTGCGAGGTCGCAGATGCGGGTTATGGGGCGCAGGTGCGAGGTTGGCTTGAGTTGAGGAAAGGCGCAGGTGCTGAGGTTTGGTCGCACCTGCAGAATCGCAGGTGCGAATAATGGCCTGGGCAGAATGTTTTAAAACCGAGAATTTGTGGCCATTTCTTCATTTCTTCTTTGGTTTGGTCGATTTTGGAGGAGCTTCAAGAGAGTATTTCTTCATGCAATGTCAAGTTAAGTAATTTCTTCATGTTTTTAAAGTTAAATACAAGTATATGCATGGAATTAGACATGGAAATTAGTAGGAAAATTAAGAAATCTTGAAGAAAACCTAGAAATGGTGATTTGGATTTTTAGCCATGAATTTGAGCATGGAATATAGAGTAAATTGTATATTTGAACTAGTGGAGCTATGGGTAGATTTTATCTTCGATAAATTTCGGGTTCCAGGCACGTGGGCCCGAGGGCATTTTGGTCATTTCACTAAGCGGGGTTGGGAAATTATATAATTTGGAATTGTTGCAAATATTAGAGTATATTTTCATTGGGTTGTCGTTGTTTGGATAGTTTTGGGGCGGTGTGCGTCCGTTTGGAGTCATCAGAAGGGCTTCGAGGCCGGTTATGGAATTTCGGAGCGAGGTAAGTCTCATTTCTAACTTTGTGAGGGGGAATTGTCCCCCTAGGTGAATTAATTATGTATATGCTATATCTTCGGGGTCTATGTACGCACGAGTTGACGGGAGTTCGTGCGTAGCTACTATTATGCCATGTCCGGGTAGTCTAGGACCCGCTAGCATGCCTTATGTGTTGTACCTATGATCCTGCCTGTAATATTAAACTGCCAGTATAATCGAAATCGTAATTGAATATCTGAAGAAGACTAGAGTTCATTTTCTTAATCATCTAAAAAGAGAATTGATTCCTCTGTGGATAATTGTATACCTGGTAGGGTTATATTATGGAATATCATTAAACTTGACAAATGAGTTTCAAAACAAAGATTTAAAAACTATATTGCATGTTCCTTTAATAAGGATTTTACCACTTTCCTGAGAAAAACTGCTTTCTTGATAAAAAAAAACTGATTTATTATGTGGATATGCGTACATATCAGCACCTGAGTCGAATGTATGATTCGCGAGCAGGCTAGCCTTATTGTTTGTATGTATAACCGCGTCGCATGATCGATTCGCCAGGGGGACATATAGATGCATCTATGGTTCGAGCCGTTCTATCCTTCGGCAGTGCATAGTTTATTATTATTGATCCGCGCCGTTCGACCCTCGGCATTGCTTGTGCATGATATTTACTGCGTAGTTGCTATGATTTTTGCCTGATTACTGGCCGGGGCTTTTAAGTTGTCAATTGAAATGACAGGGAATTTAAGTTATTAAAAGATATTGGAAGATGTTGTTCCTTCCCGTTGATTAATTGTTATTTGATTAAATCACCCATGTTGATTAATTGTTATTAATATGACGAGGATATAAAGTGTTAAATGTGAATGGAGTTGATAATATTTATTCTTGGTTCTTAATAAATTGCCTATGATAATCATGCTTAGTGTCACACTTCAGTATTCTAAATTGACCTTTAGGAAGTGTCTAATTTGACCTCTCGTCACCACCTCTCTGAGGTTAGGCGAGCGACTTACTGAGTACACATTGTTTTTGTACTCATGCTACACTTGTTGTGCATTTTATTGCACAGGTACTTTCATAGCAATGTGGAGGATTTGGAGACTTAGGCGAGCTGCATCATCCGGAGGCGATCCGCAGCTGATAGAGTCTCCCTCGTACTGTATTTATTTTCATTTTACATTTCTTTGTCCAATTTGTATTTTGGACAGGCTTTGTGATGATTGTATAAATTCTTAGAAATTGCTCATGTACTTGTGACACCGGGTTCTGGGATGTGTTGGGATATATTTTGCTAAAGTGTAATATTTAAACCATTGTTTTACTTAACAGATTTTTATTTAGTTAATATATAATAAAGTGAAAGGAAATATTTTTTTTCATAAATATTAAAACCGGAAATTATTTCAATTAATTAATAATTGACTTGCCTGACAATGATGTCCGGCGCATCACGACCTTATAAATTTTGGGTCGTGACAAAAAGATGACCCTTTCATCAATAGTTTGGGTCATCTCATCAATAGTGTGGTTATTAAGCAATGTCACAGATATGATAACACAAGACAAATTGATTTATGACTCCAAAAGTGATATCAATAATTAGAAAGACATACCCTAGCAAGACACTTTGGAAAAAGACAGCAGAGTCCAACCCCACATGGTCAATAAGCTAAGGTTCAGGCATTTTCAGTCCATCTGGTATCCAGTTCATGAACCTTATATACGCCCTCCAATCAACATCGCTTGCTAAAAATTTTTTAGTCAAAATTATGCAATCAATGGTAGTATTGCTCTCCAACTACTATTAAATATTTACTATTTTTGTAGGATGTTATGGCTGAAAGTGATATGAAGTTAGTTTTACAAACTCCCATCGACAAAAGCGTATCAGAAAGTGAATCGTCCGTGTTAGAAAATGGTAATGCTTGCAATGCAAAAATATCTCCTTTGAAAACGTATGACAAGAGGAGTAGATCAGCTAATAAGGCATCAGCAGTAGGACAAGATGAAGACTTCAATTCTCAACTCTCTAGCAACAAAGTTCGCTGAGTCGTTAAGAAAGAAAAGAATCCTTTAGCTATGCAATTAAGAAAGTAAAGATTTTTATTATTTGTGCAAGTTATATGCGGAGACGAATCGTCTAAATATTGATCTACATTCATTTTTATTAATCATGAATTTAATTATTAATTATTTCAATCTTTCTATTAAGGTTTTTGATGCAACATGTTAGTTACTTCAAGTTAACTGAACTTTTGTGGCATGACTAATACCTATAAATTAGAGCTTTATGGAACGCATATTCACACAATAGTTTTGAATTGATATAGTGGACGAAAGCAGCTCTCTTCCTAGCAAATGAGCTCTAACATCTGTAATTGGTGTGAATAACTAATTTTTGACCACACTCAAATTATATATTATTTTAGTATAAATATTTTTTTAGGTCTAATCTTGATGTTATAAAGTTTTATCTTATTCTTCATAGATTTTAGTCGATTTAATTTTTTTTAAAATAAATAAATAAAAAATATTCATATTCTTATATATAAATATATATATATATATATATATATATATATATATATATATATATATATATATATTCTTTTCATTAGAATTTTAATAAGTAAGCTATAGAACCTTTCTTAGTATCATTTAGAGTACATGTAAATATTTAATTTTACGGTAGTATCAGAAATTTTGGTTAATCTTCTTATTTTTATAATTTAATTTATTTTTCAAAAAAAAAGAACTTTAATAGATAAAGGTTTTTCTTTTAAAATCTGATTTTTTTTTTAAATATTTTTGTTTTACTTTGCTAATCTCATTATCCCCACTTTTCTAGCCTAATTCTCCACTCTTCACATCACTCTCTTCCACTCTCTCTCTCTCGTCTTCCTCATATTCATCCATCACTTCTCACTTCCCTCGCTTATCTCACCATTAATCCATACATCTAAAAATACACCCACAGCCATTCCCCAGGCTCTCCATCTGAAAAATCGCTCCTTCTTCTTCAAGAATAAAAAAAAAGATCACCCCATTCAAAAACCTTCAGCGGCAGAGAGCTCTCATTTTCTCTGATTTTTCAAGAACAAAAGAGAGAGCAGGGGCAAAAACAAAAAGAAGATCCTAAGCTAAGAAAGGAGCAGCTATGAGCAGACCAAAATTAGACCCAAAAAACTCCAGCCAAAAACCAAAAAACTTCATAAAACTCCAGCCAAAAACCACCACCTAAACCTCCATTAAACCAAAACAAAAAACGAGCTTAAACTCCACACAAAATACCAGCAAAAAAAATAGCTCCAAAATTAGTTTCTTCCAAGCTAAAACAACTCCAAAATGTGGCTGAAAAACAGCCATAAACCTAGCAAAACTTCAGCCACGAAACATCTCCAAATCACCTCCAAAAGCTCTCAAAACATGGCAGAAAATACAAGATTTTCAGTCGAGGTTCGAAGCTCCGTCGAAGTTCTAGGTGTCGTTTCCGGACGTGTTTACTTCATACAAAAGTCCAGCAGATCTTTGTTCATGTTGTATCGAAGAATATTTAGCTATTGAAAGGTCCATTTCTCGACATCGCTTCCTTATTTCATTGACGTTATATGCTCGTTGATTCTTAGGATTGATTATATGAGCTGTTTGTTTATTTTGCATGATTAGGTGTTATGTATGCTTCATGTGTTAGATCTATTGAGTTTACACTAAATGTTCTTGGCTTGAAGTTGGTATATCTTCTTTGTTTTGGTGGGTTTTGTTTTTTACTGATTTCTCCCTTACCATGGCTTATTTAGTTTAAAATCACTGTTCAAAAGTACAGTGTTGTATTTGAGTTTTGAAAGAAACGATTGAAGTTGGATTTGGGCTTGCTTAGTAATGAGAAGGAATTCCCGTGGTCCTATATATTCCAACAATCATTTTTTTGCTTAATTGCGTAAAGAATTAATATAAAGCTGTAAACTTTTTGAAATGGGTAATTGCCGTATCATAAAGACGTAACTTAATAGTTATAACGTGTAACAGGTATAGAATTCTTGCTTATATATACTAGTACATACTTATTAATTGTCTCCCTTATTACGGGTACGATTCCCGTGGCATGATCACGATACCTAAACCCCAACTTGAGTGTGTGTTTCACGTGACTTAACCATAACTTCAAATAATAATAAAATTAACACGTTATAAATCGTGGGTTCGTTTCACGCGGCGCGATTCGCAATGTGTGCAAAAACAAACGGGTGCGCGACATCGCGACTTGTTCAAAGATTTTGCCATAAATCATGGCCTCACAACAAATCCCAAAGTAGTTTAAGAAAAATAACTCATGAACACTGGTAGTATACTTTTAGGCGCACTTTTAATTTATTATCGTGATTGTATACACGTTCGCATGACACAATTATGATTCTCAAAAAATAAATCAAGGTACATGTTCGCATGACTTTTGCCAAATAATTTTAATATTAATTAAGTGTTATTAATTATGGCTACGTATGTGTGACATGATTTTTAGTGCACTAAATAAAATGAGTACACGTACGCGTGACTCGTTTTCAAGATAATTCCATTATCACGAATAATTGAGTACTTAGAGGCGGTAAAAGGTAAATGTACATAGGATTCTAAAACACGTAATTAAATAATTTAATTAAGCCAGGTATGATTAAAGCGACGTGCTAAAATCACAGAACTCGGGAATGCCTAACACCTTCTCCCGGGTTAAGAAAATTTCTTACCTGATCTTCTAGTTTTGCGGACTTTTAAACAGAGTCAAATTTCCTCGATTCGGGATTTTACATAAACCGGTGACTTGGGACACCATATAAATTATCCCAAGTGGCAACTCTGAATAAATAAATAATTCCATTTCGATTATGTCACTTTAATTGGAAAAACTCCCATATCCCCTTTCTCGAAAAAAAAAAAAGAGGTGTGACAGCTCTGGCGACTCTGCTGGGGATTAGAACCCGAAACTTCTGTCCAGGGTTCAGAATTCGAGCTTGTAATGTGATTTATATACTTGGCTTTATTGATTTGACGTTATTACTATCTTTTTGGGCCTAATGTGCTAATTGCCACTTATTTACCGCTTTGATATTATTTGAATTGTATTAAATTGTCTTCTTACGCCTCCCTTCTAAGTCCTCTGAATTTATGGCACACACATGCACGTGGCCCAATTTTGTGTTAGAATTCATACCAATTAGAACATGGTTGGGTCAGTAACTAGGCCGGGTAGACTTTCGTGCTCCCGGTACGTTGCCACCACCTCGGCTCGAGTTGTCCGCTTGGATAAGCCGGGTCTAAAACAATCCCCCTAGGATTTAAACCTAGAATAACATAGCCTCATGCTGGATCTCCAGTAGGAACGTTTGTTTGCATCATGTGCATTTGACGTTGGGGACTCAACACAAGGGGTTGGGTCTGTCTAGGACAGGTGTACCCAAGAATTACATGACCATCCCGATGCATCGTATGTGCTACCTGTGCATTATGTTTGATTTGGTTTGTGCATGTTGACCGATTTATAAAAATAAAAATATTGAGGAAAAATCAGAAGGAAGAAAATATGAGAGAGAGAAAATTTACTCGGTTTTCGAAAGTCTCATTATTTACCCAAAAAAAAAAATATTGCAAAATAAGCCTGAATTTTTCACAAAGTGTCATCCTATTCCTGAAACAGTAACCGAACTACGTGGGTCTGATTCTCGATGGATGTGAGATACGTAGGCAACCTTCATCGGGTCCAGCCCCCAATTTTTAAAGATTCAAAAAATATTTTCGTTGTTCTTCAGAAGTTTTCTTTCGAAAATTTTTTAAAAAAAAATCAAAATTCAAAATAAAATTCTCTTTTCTCTAGAAGTCTTTTTTTTCATAAATTCAAAATAAAAGTTCAAAATCCAAAAATATGTTCTTTCTTCTTTAGAAGTCTTTATTTCGAAAAATCGCCAAAAAAAAAAAAGATATTTAGAATCCAAAAATATTTTCTTTCTTCTTTAGAAGTCTTTATTTCGAAAAATCGCCAAAAAAAAAAAAGATATTTAGAATCCAAAAATATTTTCTTTCTTCTTTAGAAGTCTTTCTTTCAAAAATTTTTAAAAAAAGAATAGAAATCCAAAAAAATATTTTCCTTCTTAGGTGCTTTCATCGGTCTAAATTGTATAAGAATAAGAGTTAGTTTATTTACTTTATTCTTGATTCCCTGAACTACGTAATGGTCTGATTCATGCGGCTTCATGATACGTAGGCAATCCTCATCAGATGCGATCATAGCCATAATTAATCTGAAAGAAAAAAATTAAATAAAAGGAAAGAAAAAGAGCGTTAAATTCACAAGGGAATAAATCAATAAGCTGGGATGAAGCATGAAGCCTCCAAGCTCATTTTAGAAATGAAAATGGCATTAGGTGCATGACATACAATGTGTGATTAATATCTGGAAAATGCCTAACTCTAACACGTTTGTTGTTTGTCATCTTAAGATAAAGTAAAACAGAGGTGGTTGGTTTGTGGTTTAAACTGGCGACTCACCCTTACAACACGAGATCAAAAGGAAAAAGTAAAATGGCAAACAATAGTGAGAATGATTCAGATAAGGATGATGTCCATGGACAATTGGTAGAACAAGGTTCGTGACTGGTTGAAGAAGTAAGAGTGTTGAAACAACAATTGGCAGAGATGTACCAAGCTTGGGTTAATGGACATGCACCACCCCCATACCCATAGGGTCTTCGGATAATTTTCATAATGTGTCAGTTGCAAATCAAGTGCCCATATCCATAACAAGTAACTCATTGTACCAACCTGGTTTCAGCCAGAAGATTAACCTTCCCACGATACCCAGTACCTCCATTCCACGTCCTCCAACTGGACCCCTCAGAAATGATCCACCTATTGTGCCCATTGTCCCTACATTTACTGTTCCTCAACCGCATCTTGCTCAAAAGCTCAACAATGATCCACAACTGAATGATCACGATGCCCAACATTACTCTCCAGAACTGGCTTTCAAGGTTCCATATTCATACAAGCATACTCCTCAGAATGTGTTCCAAATCGAGATTGAAAAGCCCGGCAAGAATATGGAATAAGAGGAAATGATTAGAAAACTGAAGAGCTTGGAACAAACCATGAGAAACATACAGGGTTTGGGAGGCCACAAGAGTGTTTTGTTCAACGCTTTATGCATGTTCCCCCATGTTCATTTTCCACCCGGCTTCAAGACCCCCAAATTTGACAAGTATGAGGTCACGGTGATCATATGGCCCACTTGAAGAGGTGTTGTAACCAATTAAGGGGAGCAAGAGGCAAAGAAGAATTACTCATGGCTTATTTTGGGGAAAGTTTGACAGGAATTGCATCAGAGTGGTTCATAGATCAAGACATCTCTCACTGACACGTTTGGAACGACATGGCTCAAGACTTTGTCCAACAGTTAATATTGATATAGTGCCAGACCACTCCTCTCTCGTCAACATAAAGAAGAAACCAACAAAAAGCTTCAGAGAATATGCAATCAAGTGGAGTGAGCAGGCTGCTAGAGTCAAACCACCAATGAAAGAGGCAGAAATGATTGACTATTTTCTCCAAGCTCAGGATCCTGATTACCTCCATTACATGTTGGCTGCCATTGGTAAACCTTTCGCTGAGGCGATTAAGATTGGTGAAATAGTTGAGAATGGCATGAAATCGGGAAAAATTGTGAGTCATGCAGCCCTTAAGGCGACTACGCAAGCAATTCAAAGCGGGTCAGGCAGTTTCAAAAATCGGAAAAAGAAAGAGGAAGGATCCATGATGGCATCTGGGTTTGGGAGAGTTCAAAGAGGAATAGTTCCTTCTTATGTGCAATTCCAACAAGGACAATCCAATTCTCCTCAACATTACTATCCACCTCAGGGTCCCCCGCACTCAGTTCCCCCACAACAATACACAGTTTCAATACCCAGGCTTGTGCTAAGCCTCCCAATCACCAACAATGGCGGGCACTGATTCCACAAAGCTTCGGTCAAATTTGCCCGAATTTTCAGGCATCATACAATCCTTGTCCCCGAAAAGGATATGCAAGAGAGGAGGAGCCAAAGAAAGAGTTCACCCTAATTGCAGAATCGTATACAAACCTATTTCGAAAATTGATGCAGTTGAAGTTGATTGAACCTGTCATGCCGCGTTATGTGTATCTAAATTCAAAAGGTTTTGATTCCAATGCAAGATATGAGTATCACTCTAACACCCAAGGTCATAGTACTAAAAATTGTTGGACATTAAACAAAGCCATTGAAAATTTGATTGAAGCAAAGGCAATTGTGGTAACAAACAATGAGGATACTCCTAATATCACAAATAATCCGCTCCCAGCTCATGATAATACACATTTTATTGGGATGATTTGTGATGATCGAGATTACAAGTAGTCTGGAAAGACAGAGATGGTTGTTGGAACCATAGGGAAAGAACCAAAAGTGATAGTAATCCTGTCGCAATTGGCAGGTTTTGAAAAATGATTCTCTATGTCCCTAGAAGCACAAAAAAGGTTAAGGTTCAATTGGGTGGGCCAAAACTTTACACCCCTGGGGCATTCAAAAGATCGTTCCAAATAATATTTTCAGAAATATAACAGAGCCAGTTGTGATCCGACCTGTTGCACAACTCCCAGTGATAAACACAAAAGCTATTCCCTAGAATTAACAAGATTGTCATAACATACAAATGAAAAGAGATAGTTGAAGAAGCACATGAAATGGGGGGGAGGGA
>ML381381.1:64086-79175 GCA_005239525.1 Nicotiana knightiana
GGGGGGGGGGGGATTGACCCGCTCTAGAAGGTGCTACTCGCCAGAGGAATTGAGAAAAGCTAAGAAAGAAAGGGAAAGTCACTTGCCAGTGAAAGAACCCCTTGCAGAAAAAGAACCGGAGGAATTCCTTAAGAAGAGTAAAATGCAAGACTACTCAATCATTGACAAACTAAGGAAAACCCATACTCAGATATCCTTGGTATCCCTGCTTTTGTACTCAGAGGAACATCGTCTTGTGTTGATCAAAACACTGAACGAGGCTTGTGTCTCAGAAAAGACAACGGTGAATCAGCTGGAAAAAATGGCTGAAAGATTCTTTGAAGTAAATAGAATTACTTTCAGCGATGATGATTTGCCTGAGGAAGGGGATGGGCACAATAGAGCTTTGCATATTATGGTCAAATGTGAAGGGAATTACATGAATGGAGTCATGATTGACGGAGGCTCAAGTGTAGATGTATGTCCTCTTTGTACTCTACAACAGCTGAACATTGACACTAACAGAATTCGAACTAGTAATGTCAGCATCAGGGCTTTTTATGGTTCAAGAAGAGACACTATTGGGTAAATCGAACTCACCATGACAATCGACCCAATTGATTTTAACATTGTCTTTCAAGTGTTGGATATGAAAACTTCCTATACTTTTCTTCTGGGAAGGTCGTGGATCCATATGGCCAGAGCTGTACCATCAACCCTACATAATATGGTCAAATTCGAGTATGACATGCAAGAACTTGTTGTTCATGGGGAGGAAGACTAATCCGTCTATAAAGACCTATCCATTCCATGTATCGAGGACAGGGAAGGATGTGAGTCCCTCATATATCAAGCATTTGAGGGAATTGTGAACCCTATTGCTCCATTTTCAAAGAAAGATACCTTTGGCGTGGCTTTTAAACCAATGTCAGCTGACATAGACATAGACAGAGCCTAGGCCCGCAAAAAGAATGGTTGGAATTTTTCCAAACCAATCCCTAACATTGCCTACTCTTTTGTCAAGCCACAATTTGAAGAAGTCCAAAATCTTCCTACTCAGGATGACATCGATGAAGTTTTCTAGGGTCTCAAGGAGATGTTCTATGAGATCAATATGGTTCATATTGGTGAGGCCCTAGCTGTGAAAGTGTTCAGGTGATTGGTCCAGATACCTCGCTCAACAACTGGGAAGCAACTCCTCTTCCCATCAGGAAGGAGTCTTGGTAGTCTGTTTTGTTGCTTTTTCTGTACTTGGATTATTTTAAGGGTTGTAATATAGATATTTTAGTTTAATTGTTGTGCTTTGATGTTATCCTTCTATCCTTTCAAACTCAATGAAATGAAGTTCTAGTTTCATAGTAAAATTATGTCTTTTCATTTCCCTAATTTTTGTAATTTCTTATCATTTTCAGTTTCGTTAATGCTGGCTTTAAAAACAGGACATGTACACGGAATTCATGCCCATGTCTTAAAAAGTTGTCTAATCTCGAAATAATGAATCAATAAGTTGAGTATGGAGAAGAAGAGGATTTTAAGGAAATAAAAAGGGAATTGGATCAATTTGAGAATAAGCCTAAGCCTAACTTAAATGAAACTAAGGCAATTAACCTGGGAAGTCCTAAAGAAACTAGAGAAACAAAAATAAGCATTCATACTGAACAAAAGACGAGATATGCCATAATTCAAGTTTTGTTCGAGTACAGAGATGTATTTGCTTGGTCGTATGATGACATACCGGGTTTGACTGCAGATTTAGAGGTTTATAAGCTTCCCATATATCCTAATTTTCCACCAATCCAACAAAACAAAGTAATTTTAAGACAGACATGAGTGACAAGATTAAAGAAGAAATCACGAAACAACTAAGTGCAAATGCAATCAGAGTCGTCAGATATACCACATGGTTAGCAAACGTTGTGCCAGTGCCAAAGAAGGGTGGGAAAATCAGAGTTTCTGTTGACTATAGGGATTTAAACAAATCAAGTCCAAAGGATAACTTTCCCTTACCCAACATTCATATCCTTATTGACAATTGTGCTAAATATGAGATCCAATATTTTGTGGATTGTTATGCTGGGTATCACCAAATTCTGATGGATGAAGAAGATGTAGAAAAGACCGCCTTCACCACTCTATGGGGAACTTATTGTTATAGGGTCATGCCATTTGGTTTGAAGAATGTAGGGAAAACTTACACGAGGGTCATGATTACCTGAAGTACATCTTTCAGAAGCCGATGCCAACTGGTAGATTGGCAAAGTGGTAAATCTTGCTCACAGAGTTTGATATTGTTTACTCGCACTGCCATGAAGGCACAAGCTTTGGTTGGATCATCTGGCAGAAAACCCGGTTGATGATGAATAGAATCTTTGAATACATATTTCCAAGGTGAAGAGGTTAATTTAGTTGAAGAAGTAGTCCAAGATGACAGTCAAATTTGGAAACTATACTTTGATGGGGTTGTCAACATCAAAGGCGTAGGGATTGGGACAATTCCTGTATCACCTACTGGGCAACATTACCCTGCCACGGCGCGACTTCGTTTCTTGTGTACAAACAACACGGCATAATATGAAGCTTGCATCATAGGTCTGAACATGGCAATAAACCTAAATGTGCATGAACTGTTGGTGATGGGATATTCAGATTTACTTATTCGGCAGGCTCAAGGTGATTAGGAGACTTAAGAAATCAAGCTCATTCCATATAGACAATGTGTGGAAGATCTTAGAAAAAGGTTCAAGTCCATTGAGTTCAGCTACATTCCCAGGTTTCACAATGAATTAGCTGATGCCTTGGCCACCCTGGCCTCAATGCTTCCATATCCGGGTAAGACTCACATTGACCCATTAGAAATTCAAATTTGGGATCAACATGGTTATTGCAATAAAATTGAAGTAGAACTAGATGGTGAATCATGGTACCGTGATATTTAACAGTATCTGAAAATGAGAGAATATACAAAACATGCTAATAGGGATCAAAAGAGAACTATTAGGGGACTCTCTAATGGTTTCTTTTTGAGTGGGGAAATCCTAGACAAAAGAACTCCGGATTTGAATTTGTTGAGATGTGTGGATGTCAAAGAAGCTGAAATGATTATGAATGAGGTGCATTCGGGAGTTTGTGGTCCGCACATGAATGTATATTTTCTAGCAAAGAAAATCCTTCGGGCTGGATATTATTGGCTTACTATGGAACGAGATTGCTTTCATTTGTTTTTCAAGTGCCACCAGTGTCAGATTCACAGTGATTTGATTCACTCGTTTCCTTCAGAGTTATATCCCATGTCGGCTCCTTGGCCTTTTGTTGCTTGGGGAAGGGACGTCATTGGCCTAATCGAGCCAAAAGCTTCAAATGGGCACATATTCATCTTGGTTGCAATTGATTACTTCACCAAATGGGTGGAAGCTATTACATTGAAAGCAGTTTCAAGAAAGCAGTAGTAGAATTTTTTCACTCCAACATCATCCGTCGTTTCGGTTCCAAAAATCATTATCACGGATGATGCTGCTAATTTGAGTAGTCATCTGATGAAGGAGGTATGTAAACAATCTAAAATTGAGCATCGCAATTTTACTCCTTACCGGCCTAAAGCTAATGGAGCTGTTGAAGCTTCGAACAAGAATATCAAGAAGATTCTAAGAATGATGGTCCAAGGGTCTAGACAATGACACGAGAAACTACCTTTTGCTCTTTTGGGATACCGGACAACTGTCCGTACATCAGTTGGCACAACGCCCTACTTGTTGGTTTATGGCACCGAAGCGGTCATACCTGCTGAAGTTGAGATTCTATCTCTCCGAATCATTGTTGAAGCAGGGATCGAAGACACTGACTGGGTCAAGTCCCGATTGGAACAGTTGAGTTTAATTGATGAAAAGCATTTGGTGGCAGTTTGTTTTGGTCAGTTATACCAATAAAGAATGGCACACGCTTACAATGAGAAAGTGCGCCCATGACAATTTGAGGTTGGACAAATTGTTTTGAAATGTATCTTTCCACACCAGGAAGAAGCAAAAGGAAAGTTCGACCCGAATTAGCAAGGTCCTTACCTCGTCAAGAAAGTATTGTCAAAATGAGCTCTACACTTGGCAGATATAGAAGGAAAGGTGACTGATATATCCGTTAACGCGGATGCGGTCAAGAGATACTATGTCTGACATGACTCTGTTGGGGCATTTTTATACTTAGTATTCTCAGGTTGGGATGATGAAAGACTATCATTCTCGCTACCCAAACACTGGTCAACCCTAGTTAGCCCTTTCAAGCCTTGTTTATATTTCTTTGTTTTCCCCTCTTTTGGATCCAATGTACTTCATCTTAATTAAAAAAAAATCAAAAAAAAAAAAATCATCAAAACAAGTTCATGTTAATTGAACTACGTCCGACTTGATTCCGAAAGGATACGTAGGCAGCCTCACTCTAGGGTTCGGTCACACTAAAAAAAATCCACATTTCCTAATATTCAAAGAAACTAGGGCATGATTTTATTTTATTTTTTGACGGTTTTTCCGTCAAAATAATTCCAAAATTTGTAATTCAGTTGAATAGTTTTTTTACCTTTCCCTTTAAGACCTTTTGATCAGCTTTCGAGGATGTTGTAAGGCAATGGTACAAGCATGTTATAAGGCAAGGCAATGCTGTAAGGAAAAATGAGAGAGTATTATTGGTGAAAACCCTCACGGGCGCTATAAGGCAATGGTGAGTTGAGAGAAAGGAAAATGAGATAGGTAAAATGGTGAAAACCCACAAAGGGCATCGTTGATCGATTAGGTCTTCATATATCCCGGTACAAGCATGGTTAAGACAAAGAACTCAGTTTCAAAGTGAATTTTACAATGGATTTCGAGAATTAGACGGTTCAGACGGATCGGGCATCCAGTCCAAAGTGCATGTCATGTTCATTGAAGTCAGCATATTCCTTCAGATAAGTCCTTTCTTATTTTTCCCCCCTGAAAGGGACGCTTCTTGATTAAGTTGTAATACCTATTATTTCACCTTCTTGTTTTCTTTCGCACTACTTTTTTGAGTCCCTTTCAGTCTAATTTTGTCAAAGCAAAGCAAAGAAAAGGTCACAAAATTGGTTACAGTTTCCCCGTTATATAAAGAAAATTTCTGGGCATAAACAGTATGAGCAAAGGCATAAAGCCGTCATTGATTTTCCCTGACGATCAAAAGACTTGAAGGACTGAACAATGTTTCAAGGTTCAGCAAAAGTTACTCAATTAAAACTTTTTTGAGGAGCAAAATTGTTTGCACCACAAACACAAATGGTGATAGGCGTAAAACAGTCAGTTTTTGATGTTGAGAAATAAGATCTCCAGAAAGTAAAAACAGAATCTCCCTGCAATTTGTACGACCATCGACAGATTCAGTTTTTCTAACAAGTGTAGTGGACTCGAGGTCAAATCACCCAAGAAATCAAGGCCACAAACTAACCACCATTTTAAAACTAACGATCTTTCTTTGTTCAGAATAGGAACAGAACAATTTTATGAAACAGTTCGTGGAAGCACGAACATCACCAAGTTAAGTTCTCAAATCCTTGATTTCCTTCCAATATACATGTAATCATGTTATTTTTAGTTTCGTTACAGGGAATACCCTATCTTCACCTCAGGGTACTACATTCCCGGTTGAATTATTTTATTGCAAACATAGGGTACGACATTCCCTAGTAGCATCTCAAAGCGCCACGAGCCTCATCTTATCACCAACACAGGGTACTAAATCCCCTTGCTGAATTACTTATCGCCAACATAGGGTACGATATTCCCTAGTAGCATTTCAGAGCGCCACGAGCCTCATTTTATTGCAAACATAGGGTACGAAATTCCCTAGTAGAATCTCAGTGAGCCATGAGCCTCACCTTATTTCCAACACAGGGTACTACATCCCCTGGTTGTATTTGTCATTTCTAACATAGGGTACAACATTCCCTAGTAGCATCTTAGTGAGCCACGAGCCTCATATTAGCGCTAAACACAGGGTACTACATCCCCGGGTTTCATTTTAGTGTTAACATAGGGTACGATATTCCCTAGTAGCATCTTAAAGTGCGACGAGACTCATCTTATTGCCGACATAGGGTACAATATTCCCCAGTATCATCTTAGAGCTCCACAAGCCTGATTTTATGCAACATAGGATACGACATTCCCTAGAAGCATCTCACAGTGCCACGCGCTTCATCTTATTGCCAAAACAGGGTACTACATCCCCTGGCTACATTACTCTTTGCCAACATAGGGTACGACATTCCCTAGTAGTATCTCA
This sequence comes from Nicotiana knightiana, assembly GCA_005239525.1. Lineage (NCBI taxonomy): Eukaryota > Viridiplantae > Streptophyta > Magnoliopsida > Solanales > Solanaceae > Nicotiana > Nicotiana knightiana. Next base: position 70,345 of record ML381381.1, read on the forward strand.
GAGAGCCACGAGCCACATCTCATCGCCAAACACAGGGTACTACACCCCTTAGTTGCATTTTATTGCCAATATAAGGTATGGCATTCCCTAGTAGCATCTTAGATTGCCACAAGCCTCATCTTTTTGCGAACAAAGAGTACTACATCCCCTGGTTTCCTTCCATCATGTTAACATAGGGTAAGACATCCCCTATTATAAAAAACAAAAGAAAAAAAGAAGAGCCCATTTCTCTTTCAATTCTTCATTTTGCAATAACTAAGATAGTTGATGGTATTTTTAACAACTCACAAAAATCTTCTAGTGTAAACTGGGGCAGAAAATTTTTGTTCATTTTGTTTGTTTCTAATGGCTTGCAGGCTTTCCCTGCAAAGTACATATTGGATGTGCAAAAAATAAGATTCCAGCTCTCGCCAGAGAAAATGAAACGTTTAATCTCAATACCAGCCGAACCAACTTTGACATAATGCATGCAGAGACATAGAATTTCAAGATCCATCTTCTTATCACCTGATCAAGAAGCAAGCATGTGAGAATATTTTATAGTCTGTTACATCGAGAGCATCAAGTTTCAGTCTAACGTCAATGGGGGAAGCATGTCAAGAATCAAGACAAGATTCCAGATGACATTTAGATAGGAATTTTGTAACTCTTAGATTTCAAGAGTATGTAATTTTCTTTTCATTTTGATGTAATAGTTGGAACTGCGGATTGGAACCTCGACGTAACTTCGCTCGACTCTCCATCACTCTTCTTCCCACTTGAACTACATGTAATCTGATTCCCTTATAATCCGTGATATGTAGGCTGCCTAAAACCAAGGCTCAGTCGCAACCTCTTCTTTTCTCTATTTTTCCTTTTTAAGTAATAGCGAGGTAAAAAATCAGTCACCGTTTTCATTTTTCTTTACCTGAAAACTCTTTGTGTTTCCAAGCAAAGAGGGACATGTTGTGAACAACTAATTTTTTATCACACCCAAATTATATATTATTTTAGTGTAAATATTTCTTTAGGTATAATCTTGATGTTATAAATTTTTATCTTATTCTTAATAGATTTTAGTCGATTTCATTTTTTTTTTAAAAATAAATAAATAAAAAATATTCATATTCTTAAAATATAGATTTTATTTTTCTATTTACAAAAAAAAATTCACAAATACATATGTATATGTGCATAAATATATATATATATATATATATATATATATATATATATATATATATGGTTTCTTTTAATTAGAATTTTAATAAGTAAGTTATAGAACCTTTTTTAGTATCATTTAAAATACATGTAAATATTTAATTTTTCGGTAGTATAAGAAATTTTGGTTAATCTTCTTATCTTTATATTTTAATTTATTTTTCAAAAAAAAAAAAGAAATTTAATAGATAAAGTCTTTTTTTAAACTTTGATTTTTTTTATATTTTTGTTTTACTTTGCCATTATCCCCACTTTTCACATCACTCACTTCAACTCTCCCTCACGTCTCCCTCATATCCCTCCATCCATCACTTCTCACTTCTCCTACTTATATCACCATTAATCTATATATCTATAAATAAACACACACTGTCGAAGTTCTAGGTGTCGTTTCCGGACGTGGTTATTTCATATAAAAGTCCAGCAGATCTTTTTTCCTGTTGTATCGAAGAATATTTAGCTATTGAAAGGTCCATTTCTTGACATCGCTTCCTTATTTAATTGATGTTATATGCTCGTTGATTCTTAGGATTGATTATATGAGTTGTTTGTTTATTTTGCATGATTAGGTGTTATGTATGCTTCATGTGTTAGCTCTATTGAGTTTAAACTAAATGTTCTTGGCCTGAAGTTGGTATATCTTCTTTGTTTTGGAGGGCTTTGTTTTCTACTGATTTCTCCCTTACCATAGCTTATTTAGTTTAAAATCACAGCTCAAAAGTACAGTGTTGTATTTGAGTTTTGAAAGAAACGATTGAAGTTGGATTTGGGCTTGGTTAGTAATGAGAAGGAATTCTCGTGGTCCTATATATTCCAACAGTCATTCTTTGCTTAATTGCGTAAAGAATTGATATAAAGCTGTAAACTTTTTGAAATGGGCAATTGTCGTATTATAAAGACGTAACTTAATAGTTATAATGTGGAACAAGTATAAAATTCTTGCTTATATATACTAGTACATACTTATTAATTGTCTTCCTTATTATGGATATGGTTCCCGTGACATGGTCACAATACCTAAACCCCAATTTGAGTGTGCATTTCACGTGACTTAACCATAACTTCAAATAATAATAAAATTAACACGTTGTAAATCGTGGGTGCGTTTCACGCGGCACGATTCGCAATGTGTGCAAAAACAAACGAGTGCGCGACATCGCGACTTGTTCAAAAATTTTGCCATAAATCATGGCCTCACAACAAATCCCAAAGTAGTTTAAGAAAAATAACTCATGAACACTGGTAGTATACTTTTAGGCGCACTTTTAATTTATTATCGTGATTGTATACACGTTCACATGACACAATTTTGATTCTCAAAACATAAATCAAGGGATATGTTCGCATGACTTTTGCCAAATAATTTTAATATTAATTAAGTGCTATTAATTATGGATACGTACGTGTGACATGATTTTTAGCGCACTAAATAAAACGAATACACGTACGCGTGACTCGTTTTCAAGATAATTCCATTATCACGAATAATCGAGTAATTAGAAGCGGTAAAAGGTAAATGTACATAGGATTCTAAAATACGTAATTAAACAATTTAATTAAGCCATGTATGATTAAATCGAGTGTGCTAAAATCACGGAACTCGGGAATGCCTAACAACTAATCCCGGATTAACAGAATTCCTTACCCCGTCTTCTGGTTTCGCGGATTTTTAAACAGAGCCAAATTTCCTCGATTTGGGATTTAAAATAAACCGGTGACTTGGGACACCATATAAATTATCCCAAGTGACGACTCTAAAATAATAAATAATCTCATTTCGATTATGTCACTTTAATTGGAATAACTTCCATATCCCTTTCTCGAAAAAAAGGAGGTATGACACTTGGCATAAAATATTTTTATGAACAGTGACCTTTGAAACCAATTGATATATTATAACTGCAAGATTTAGGAATAGTACATGGATAAGCAAGTGAATAACTTATCAGGTCAGTCATCAAGAAATGTATGTAACGACATGCCATAGATGGAATACCTTCGGAGGTTTAAATGGATAATCAGGTGAAAAATGAATAGTAACAAGAAACACCCCACCAGCATAAAGATTGTCAGATGGATCCATAAGTATTGCTTGCCAGTAAAATATATCTTCAGCAACTGTGCCTGATACAAGAAACAGCAGAATGATCTTCAATGTTCCACATGTTGATCTTAACGGTACAATCGTTGAATGAATGTGTTGTTGCTGCCTCAGAGATTTGCTATCTGCTTCATTATTGGTTGTGCACGCATTTTTGGCTCATTCTTTGGTGTCACAATTTTTTAATTTGTGTTACGTCTAATCTCTGTACAGCACTTTGTGCACTTGAAATAGAATCTTAGGAATTGTATTCCTGAGTTCTGCATAATTTGTGATGTGATTATGATTCAGATGAACATATATATATATATACATACATACATATATACACACAAACATAAGAATATATTTGGCTGATTCCACTGGACAACTTAAAAATCCTTTTTTCTTTTTTGCAATGATATGTCGTTCTATGTATCCTTTAGCACAGATGAATCCTCTATTTACATTGAAGACCTCTATATATATAAAGGGAAACCATCACAACAAAGGGAAATCACGTTACCCCACAAAAAAGGGACGTTACTCTTGATGAGTAGATTACCTCAATTACTTAAATTGTTAGTTTTAGAAGTAACAGTATATGGTGTGCAGGAAAAGTGAAAATACATAGGCAGTTAATCACTTCTACCCTTTTGTTCTTTTAACATAATCAGGTACACAGGTTGTCTCTTACTATAATTTCTGTACCACCAATGCCCGATATAAACTTCATTGCACTATGAATCCTACCTATAGATCACTGTTGATTTCGCGACGATTAAGTTCGCATTCATAACATTAAAGGTGTTGATGATGAGGCAGCATTGTTAGCTAGCAGGCTTGAAAATAGTCCTAATACACTTGGCTCTCAGCTTTCTTTTCATCTAACGCAATTCTCAAAGGAACTAAAGATGATGGCTTCTTCAAACAAGTTTCATAAAATGGATGGGAGCTAATCTGGTGTTCTTTCAATCATAAATCATATATTCTTTCAATCAAAAACTTTATACAACTGTTTCAAAATGTTCTCAAAAAGAAAATCATTATGCAATTGGAAGGTAATAATTATATTTGTAACAGTTTCTTTTTTCCTACACATGAAATAAAGAAATAATATATACACAAACTGGAAGAACATTCAGTCCAAAGCCAACCATTTTTCATCGAAGGCTATACAATATATGTGCAAACAAACAAGGAATTATTAAAGCGTTATGCTATATATTGTATTAACAACTGTCTCTGTATCAATGACCTAAAAGTTAGATGAATTATAGAATCGATAGTGTACTATGATGCAGGTTAGTGGTGAGTGTATAGATATATATATATATATGGACACCACACAATTTAGATACCATTAAAATTAGCAATCAACTCTGCGTCAAATTAAAATCAGTTTATTGCGTATTCTTTAGACGGACTTGCATAATACTATACTAATTACCACAACTGTTATTTGATTTCCCTCAGGACTCTTACAATTATAACGATTAATTTGTTTTGAATTAAATTATAATAAGTTTCATGAATCCTTCTTCAACAACCAACTACATAAGCAGCAATATTGAAACATGCATCGGCTGTTCTACTGGTGCTGGAGTAGAATAAGTAAAACAAGGTATGCCTTAAGGGGTACCATATAGTACCATCATGTCACGACCTGAATCCTAACCCAGATCGCGCTGGCGCCCAACACCGCAGTTAGGCAAGCCAACCATTATCTACTAGTGAGTTTCATGTAGTTTACCAAAAACATTTTCAACGCTTGCTTAACTTAGTTTGGAGACATTAAGTAGAAACGGATAACTTAGGAAACTTTATGCAAATTAAATAATCATGAAGTCATAATTAACGATTACATCCCAAAAATAAAGTCTACTAGCGTGTGTGCCAGGAACTAGTGTCACAAGTCTGCAGGCATCTAGTAGAATAATATCAAAAGAATAAAAGTTTGTCCTACTGTCTGAATAAGTGTAGACAGAAATGGCAAAAGAATAGCTCCAAAGTGCCGTTGGGAGTCGCCAAGAGAAGCAACTCACCGTGGAGTCTAGACCAGGTATATATCAAGGACAAACTCTGGGCTGATATCCAGATGCACCCTCCTCAGAACCTGTACAATTAAGTACAGAGCGTAGCATGAGTACATAAACAATATGTACCTAGTAAGTATCCCCCCTAATCTCGAAGAAGTAGTGACGAGAGGTCGACGTGACACTTACTAGGGTCAAAATAATATGTTTTAAAGGTAAGGATAAGCGGGGATGGCAATCATGAATAATAATGAAGACAGAAACATCAAATATCCTTTACAGTTACCTTTATGTGCCAAGTTCTCTAGCATACAAATTACCTAGTTTTCCTTTCTTCATGGTATTTTACAGAAATGTAGTCACATAACACCCAACATCTAACAAAAACATAACATGCCGCGAACATACGGCTGACACAACGCGAAAATAAATGTGCACTGCCGAAGGGTCGAACGGCTCGAACCATAGATGCATCTATTACACCGCTCACGAATCGAACATGCAACGCAGTTGACATAATAGTAGGGCTACCCCCCTCGCGAATCATACATGCGATGCGGGTTCCCGTATATATACACATAATTAACAGGATATCAAGAAATTCAGTAGAGAATATCCTTACGGAGAAGGTTTCAATAATATAAATTTCAGAATGTAACCTCCTAAATGCCCACTTAACAATTCAAGGATATTAGCCAACCTAAAATAACATTTAAGATGATAGTTATGACACATAAATCATGTTTGTGAATCCTAAACCCCCGACATAACATAATAGTAGCTACGCACGGGCTCTTGTCACTTCGTGTGTGCGTATCCCCCACAAATAATGACATACAATTATTTATATTCACCTGGGGGGGACAATTCCCTCTTACAAGGTTAGAAAGGAGACTTACCTCGGGTCAACCTACTTTTCGAGTCAAGAACGCGCCCGACACTCCAAATTCGTCGCCCAAGAACTCGGAGCTAGCCAAACATCGCAGTAACAAGTCAGTCTATGCTCAAAAGTCCCTAGTTCTCCTACTTAAAGGGTCATTTCAACCCAAATTGGAAAAGCCTAAAATACACCCTTGGGCCCACATGCTCGGATTCCTGAAATATTTGAAAGAAACTATCACCCATGGCCTAAAGATCAATATTATATAGTTTTTGTATGATTCCTTAACAAATTTCTTGAAAATTTTCCATCTTTGTCAAAAACCTAGGTTTTACTCTAAACCCATGAGTTCCGCTAATTTGATATGTTAATCTACCTAAGAATTCAAGTATTAAGCTAAATTTATAGTAGGAATTACTTACCTTACAGTAGCTAGGTCGAATACCTTCCTTGCATGCTCTCAAAATCGCCCAATGATGAAGAATAGTGTTCAAAAATGGCTAAGTCCCGTATTTAAAACGAAGCTCACTGCCTACAAGCTTTTCGCACCTGCAAATCTAGGTCCGCACCTGCAGTCTCGCATCTGCGATAAAAATCTCACATCTGCAGAGAAGGGGAAGGGGGCTTGGCTTCACACCTGCGGCTCCATTCTGTGAAAAGGAGTCTGCATCTGCGGAAATGGGCAGCTCCCTCAGGAGTCGCACCTGCGAGGCGTGGACCGCAGAAGCGGTCTCGTACCTGTGACTTGCCCTTCGCAGGTGCGGTTGCACTAGATCTGGTGCATCAGCAGTCATTTAAGGCTGGTTTTTTCCTCGCTCGATGCCCGAATGGCATATGGGCCCACCCGAGACCCCGTCCAAATATACCAACAAGTCCTAAATCACAATATAGACTCACTCGAGCCTTCGAAACGTCTGAAACAACGCTAAATCTAAAAATCATACCCCAAAACCTATTGGATCAAACTTAAGAACTTTAAGTTCTTGAATTCTCTTTCAATACGCCGAACCTACCTATACTACTCGAAATGACACCAAATTTTGCGAGAAAGTCATAAATGACATAAGGAAACTATTCCCGGTCTCGGGATTCCGTTTGGAACTCGATAACACAAAAACACATTCCAAACCTCAAGCTTGAAATTAAGGAACCTTAAGTCACTATTAGGCGCTGAAACGCCCCCAGGTCATCCAAAACCAGTTCCGAACACACGCCCCAAGTCTGAAATCACTGTACGAATCTACAGGAACCTCCGAATCTCGATCCTGAGGTCGTACACTAAAAGTGTTGAACGAAGTCAAACTTGGCCTTAAAGGCCAACCTTAAGGAACGAAGCGCTCCTATACCACTCCAAACTCTTCAAAACCTCGAACCACCCGTCCCCGCAAGTCATAAATCGGTAAAAGCAACTACGAGAAGTATCACTTAGGGGAATGGGGTTCTAGAACGTGAAATGACCGGTCGGGTCGTTACATTCTCCACCTTTTAAACAAATGTTCATCCTCGAACGGGTCTAGAATCATACCTGGAGTGCTGAATAAGTGTGGATATCTGCTCCGCATGTCCTTCTCGGACTCTTAAGTCGCCTCCTCGACCGGTTGGCCCCTCCATTGGACCCTTACAGCGGAAACCCTCTTGGACCTCAACTGGCGATCCTGCCTGTCAATAATAGCAACTGGCTCCTCCTCGTAGACCAACCTCTCATCCAATTTAATGGTGCTGAAATCTATCACATGAGAGAAGTCGGTGTGGTATCTCCGGAGCATGGACACATGAAAGACCGGATGAAACCCTGATAAGCTAGGAGGTAAAGCAAGCTCATAAGAAGCCACCTCTCAACACCTCAAATGGGCCTATGAACCTTGGGCTCAGCTTGCCCTTCCTCCCAAACCTCATAATACCCTTCATCGGTGAGACCTTCAACAGAACCTTCTCGCCATCCATAAATGATACATCACGCGCCTTCTGATCCCTGTAACTCTTCTGTCTGGAATGTGCGGTGCGAAGTCTCTCCTGAATCAACTTCACCTTCTCTAAAGCATCCTTCACCAGATCGGTGCCATATAGCTTAGCCTCGCCAGGCTCAAACCACCCGATGGGGGAACGACATCGCCGACCATACAAAGCCTCAAATGGAGCCATCTCAATACTGGACTGATAACTATTATTATAAGCAAACTCGGCCAAAGGCAAGAACTTGTCCTACTGTCCTCCAAAGTCAATAACACATGCCCTGAGCATGTCCTCCAATATCTTACATGTCCGCTTCGACTGCCGTCGGTCTGAGGGTGGAATGTTGTGCTGAGCTCTACCCGGGTGCCTAACTCACTCTATACGACTCTCCAGAAGTGCGAGGTAAACTGAGGACCTCGATCTAATACAATCGACACAGGCACACTGTGCTACCAAACTATCTCCTGAATGTAGATCTAGGCCAACCTCTCAGAAGTATAAGTAGGAGCTACTGGAATGAAATGTGCCGACTTGGTCAACCTGTCCACAATGACCCAAACCGCATCAACCTTCCGCAAAGTCCGAGGCAATCCAACTACAAAGTCCATAGTGATGCGCCCCCATTTCCACTCAGGTATAGGCATCTGCTGAAGTAGGCCTCCTGGCCTCTGGTGCTCATACT